>JBAMJV010011757.1:0-44479 GCA_037951105.1 Echinarachnius parma
CATCTCCAATGTTGTCCTTTGACATTATCAGATATTATTTTTTGTTTTATTACTAACTGACTAATGGACCATAAAGAAAAAATTGGGAAAATTAAATGAGCACAAAACATGTAGAGGTAGAGAGGTGTCAACAACTTTCTCCGACTGCCGGTAAACCTGCGTTAATTACTTGTGTACAATAATTACGATTTGTTTTATAATAACCATCCTTATTCCTTAAAGGGATAGTTGAGTATTGGTCAAACTTAACTTTAGTAACCAAAACCTGCACCATGACGGTACAAAATAATAGTTATAACTTCACCATGCTCGAAAAGTATACACAGTTACAAACCACTAAGTAAAACCCCTTTTTTTTTTTTTTCAAAGATATTTATTTTCTCCATTGCTTTTTATAAAACAATAACAAAATAACAATGACAAGCAATAACAAAATCATTACATCAAATAGTATGCATGTTAACATAATTATATATAATATAATTTTACATTCACATCTAAATAATACAAATGAATGTTTACCATTTACATCAAATAAAGCATGAAACATGCATGCATGAAGAAAGCACAAACATAAAAAGGGGAAAATAGGAGAGGGAAAAAAAAAAAAAAAAAAATCTCCCCTTCCCCCAGAAAAACAAGTACAAGCAAAAACTTACATACACACATACACACGCATGCACAGACACCCACAACACAAACATCCACAGAAAAAAAGAAAAACAAAACATGCCTACATCTTGTGAGAATCTCGACCAATTATCATCCATGTTTATTTCATTGCTTATATTCGCCTTCCCTATTTTGTTCTGCACGAAGCTATTCTAAATTATCCCACTTCCTAAAATGATATGTTAGAGTACCTCGGTCTCCAGCTAATTTTTTCTCCTCCTTTCTATTTTCTAATAATCTTTTCTTAATCTCCAAAGGAGTTGGTGGTTTATTTTTATTTTTACTGTCTATAAATATCATATATTTTATCAAAATTATTATATGATTTAATAACTGTTCCTTCCCTATGCTTAACTCAATTATCCCTACATGGATACCTTTCCAATTTATATTTGTAATCTCTACTAAATTAAATAGATTCCCACACTCTTCCCAGATTGGTTTTATTTTCTCACAAAGACAAAATAAATGCTCGTAAGTTTCTTCATATTTACCACAAAAAGAACATAAATTACTATTGACCATTTTAAATGTATATAAATGTAATTTTGTATATATAATATTATAAAGCATTTTAAATTGAAATTCTCGTAACTTACTATTCAAAGTGCAATTTCTAAGTCTTACTAATATTGATTGTATATCTTTCCCATTAATATTATAAATCTGCTCTAAATTTCGTTCTGCATATGATTTTTCTACTCTCTTATTTAGTAAAAATGCATATATAACTTTTGAAGTAATTTGATCTAACAAATATACTCTTTCAAAAATTTAAAAGTCCATATCTAGTTCCTTATCTATATTTGAGTGAGTATTTTTATTTAAAAATTGTTTCCATGAAGGGGGAATGCCAAGAAAAATACGCTGTATTTTTGTGATTTCTAAAGTATTTAAACCCTTTCTTTGAAATTCCTCATTTGCTTTTATATTGCCTTCCCCATCAATAATATGATGCAACTTATAAACATTTTTTTGAAATAATTGTTCATCAAAAGGAACATGACCATCAATATAAACAAATCTATTGTTATAAATAATCTCATTCCTTTTAGATGTATCTTTTTTTAAGAAAAACGTTTTCGTGGCCATCCAAACGTCCAACATATCTCTATAAAATGCCGGTAATACTGTTATCATTCAAAAAGAGCCGTTTCAACTCAAGAGGGCGCTCTCTAAAAAAATAATTGGTTTTAGCCATTTTTCAAACAAAATTGTGCATTTAATGTTTTGTTAAAATAATGATTCAATAGAGATATCATCAACCACTTTTTAAAAACCTATTCAGATTTGTTTTAAATTAGTCTTTAAGCATTTTTATTTTTTTTTTCTAAAAGGTCAAAATATCCCCCGGTGAAAAATGTTTGAATAAAAATATGTTTATGGATATTTCAGCCGTTTCTGAACCGATTTTGATCAAGTAAAGTTTATTCTGTCATTAAAATTGTATGTTCTTCCAAATTTGACAGTCAGTTTTTCATTATCTCACAAAAAAATATCGGGGGGCACTTCGGGAAATATCAATACTCAACGCTACCTTTAACTAATTCTGTTCATATTTCAAAGATATCACTTGATAATGTTTCTTTTACTTCAAAAGAGATTCCATATGTGTACAGTCGGCTAACACTCATGAGTAGACTCATGAGTAAAGCCTGATTTAGATAACTAGGCCTCCAACATGTAAACTCGTTGGACAAATGTTGATTTATTGCATCCTCATATAATCATGTCAAGAATATCAGTATCAAGAAGAAAGCTAGAAACTTACCTTATTTAGGCATCTGAATGTTGGATGGAGGCGAGAGCAAAATTGTATATTTCATTCCAAGATGGGACGCTGTATAAATATCACAATAGCATTAAACAGTTCGTCATCACTTTTCTAAGTTTCATATAAAAAATATCGTGGTATTTTGTTCTTCTACCTAGTCATATCGGATTTGTCAATTTAGCGTGGGTAGAACATGAGATTGAAAACAAAATGTAGATCAAATTGTCCTCAAATATGTCTCTTGTTGGCAGAGTGTGAGCATAACACTCCTGTCTCTGACCTGGTTAAATATATTATGCCTGGATTACGAACTTGTGCTTTGGATACTGCGCTTGACGATGGATTCTGATTGGTTGAAATCATATTGCTATTGTCGAACAACAGGTTACAGACTATACTTCTTTACTGATCAGTTGTGCGGTTAAAGGCCAACTTTGGAAAGGGTGACTACTCCTAAAAGGGAATTCCAGACGATTTTTGGAATTCTTATACACTTCTCTTGTGCCTTGTATTTGGCTTACGTTATTGTAAGATAAGAATGAAATGGGTTTTGAACTTCCAAATGTCTCCCTTATATGTCTGAGTTTTGTATAAGATTTAATTAAAAGGCGTTCCAGAACGCTTTTTGATCCGATTAGATAGTTTGGATACTTTGTGCGAATGATCGGGCAGAACTTACGTCAATTTACACTTGTTTCACACGGTATTTTTCAAAGATATTAGTTTACGATTGTAGTCTCATATATGGCTCTTTGAAATTCTTACAGACTTAATGGATCACTTTAACGCAACATAATAAGTCATCGATTTGGCTACGGGACACCATACCCCCTCAGTGATAATATAACCCATCGCACACGGCTCCTCGTTATAGCCAATGGTAGCCTGTATAAGTACAAAGCAATGCCCAAAAATATGTTATGACGTGCCCTTTCATATTTTCAGCAATAAGTCATAATTCTATGAAAATACATCGCGGGCGTTTCCTGTTATTACTTCAGGGTTGAAAAAATGCATTCCTCCTGAACATTGCTGAAAGAAAAACATTAGGTAGATCGAAGACAATGGCACATATATTTTATCTATGCAACTCAACGAAGACTAAATTATGTTTACTCAATGTATGGCAATTTTTTGTTTCCAAATGTAATGATAATATCCCTTCTGTTGAAAGTAGACAATGTACACGGTGCCTGCGTGGTCATTCCATTGAACCAAGTTGTTTGACATGAGAAAAACACTTTTTGGCGGGACCTTTACATTAAATTGTCAACCACAATAATAGTCTAGTCGGAATGGGGGGGGGGGGGGGGGAGGGGGGGGGGAGGGGGGGGTCCCATGCACCCAACAGATATATTTTTTTTAAACTTACATTTGTGTAAACCTGAATGTGTCTAGTTAAAGCATTGTGATGTTACCAAGACTAGATCGTGCCCTATGGGTGTGTTTGGCGGCCATCTTTGACACCATGTTGGATTTCAATGGAAAAAAGGTGTAACTTACTTGAATGTTAAATAACGGGACATTGCAAGCAAATTGAACATGTATGTATGTTTGTATGTGTAGTTGGCAACGAGGGATTATAGAAAAAATAATATTACAATAATTAAACTAATTTGAATACGTAATTTGGCGACGATTGTGGTGGCCATCTTGGATTTTTATTTTAAAAAGACGAATTTAAAATATATTTCTTGAAATAAATCTAATAAAAGAACCAATAAACATGACTGTTCATGAAATGCATCATAAAATATTTAATCAATATGATAATTCAATCATATGAAGTAAAACCGAGGGTCTTGGCGGCCTTTTTGGGGCCACTCTTGGCCACCATGTTGGATTTCATTGAAATAATTTTAAATTGCTTATGTTTGAATTAGGGTAATACAAAGACAAATTAACATATTTTATATTGGTGAAATGGCAACGAGGGATAAGTTTAAGTATAATTCTCATGAATCAACTAATTTAAATGCATAATTTGGCAGACATCATGGATTTTGATGAAAACAAATGTTCAGATATCTTTTGAGATAAATGAAATAAACAGAAAATACAAAACAAATAAACATGCTTTTTGATGATTAAACAACTAGGGATGATTCAAAAGTATTATTCAAGTAATTTGTATGCCTGCCATCTTGGCAGCCATCTTGGATTTTAATGAAAAATTGTATATGTACAGAAAGTCTTTTTTCCAAGTAAGTAACGTGCATTCAAGTCAAACAATCACATTTTCTGTATGATAGTTTATTGAAACATGATGTCAGAATATACAATCCCAATTCGGGTTTGCCATCTTTGAATTAACCGATATCCAATCATCTGCTTAATGCTACAGTCACATTTGCTCTACGGCGAGCGTACGGCGGCCGTACGCCTCCGAAATCGAGAGAAACGTGCGGCGGCCGCAGAAAATCTGCAGAAAATCGCAGAAAAATAGCGCGGAGTTATAACTCTTTTTCATTTCTACGTTCGCCGTAGCAATGATACACGCCGTAGCCATGCCGTAGAACGGTTCCACGTCGACCGTACGTCGGGCGTACGGTGGCCTTGCGGGCGCCGTGGGGCTGCCCTAGGGTCTTATGAATTACTTTTGACTTTTGCGGACCCCCAACAAATTGCGTCGGCCGCAGGAATTCCACGGGCGCCCTAGGGCAGCCTTACGGCGGCCTTACTGTCCCCGTACGGTGGCCTTGTGGTGTGTGTCATTGAGAGGCGGGTGCATCGAGAGCGAGACTACCTGATTACAGCCCTCATTATTCATGAGCAGCGGGAGGCCCGACAGCATAGACAAAGAAGGACGATGTGGGTGAAGCCCTGGCTATTGCGGCGTGAACCCCTGGGCCACTACGACAACATTATGCAGGAGCTGATGCGTGAATCCAGGGGTGACTTTAATGCATTTCTGCGGACGGAACAGGCAATGTTCCAGGAGATGCTGGTCCGTGTCGCTCCCAGAATCACCAAAGCGACGGTGCCATGCCCCCCCCCCCCCCCCCCCCCCCCATGCGCCAGGCATGAAGCTGGCCATTACGCACCGGTTCTTGGTAACGGGTGACTCTTACCACTCGCTTGCATTCAGCTTCAGGTTGGCACATAACACAATATCACTGTTTGTGCTCCAGGTGTGCGATGCGATCTGCGAAGAGTATCGAGATGAGGTGTTCGTGACCCCCTCAACTCCTGATGGATGGATGGAAGTAGCCTAGGGCTTCGGGAGGAGGTGGAACTTCCCTCACGCTTGCGGGGCCATCGACGGAAAACATGTCAGGCAGCTCCTACTTTAACTACGTGGTCTTTTTTCCATTGTTCTGATGGGGCTTGTAGCAGCAGACTACCGCTTCATGTGGGTGCGGAAGGTGCTGCCTCTGATGCAGGGATTTCAACCGCTCTTCCCTTGAGCCCGACCTCCGTGAAGGAAGACTTGGTTTCCCTCACCCTGAGCCCCTCCCCAACGACGACCACAACGTGCCATTCTTCTTCATCGGCGATGATGTGTTCCCCCTGCGAACATACCTGATGAAGCCCTTCTCCCACAGGAACCTCACGCACGATGAACGGATCTTCAACTACAGGTGTTCCCGTGCCCGGAGGGTGGTTGACAACGCTTTTGACATTCTTGCCAATCGTTTCCGGTGCCTCCTCACCACCCTCACTACAACCCGCGAGACATCCACCAAGATCACCAAGGCGTGTGTGACACTTCACAACCTGATGCGGATCCGCTTTCCCAACCTGCATAATGCCGACCTTGACCAGGAGCTGCAGGCGGACGGTGTGAATAAGGGCGCAAATTTAGTCAGGTTTCACATTGTTTAAAGAACAACGGTAATACCCCCGTCACACCGCCCTACGCTCCTACTACGCTCCTAATCCCTATTGATAAATTTGGCTATAGAACGGCGTAATCGTACACCTTTTCGATGCTATGACGGGCAGTAAGTGCGATTCATCAGGCACTGACTTATTAAAAATTAATGAAAATGGGAACCTGACATGGTGTCACTCAGAGCGCCCTGAAACAAAAACTACACGACCACAATTACTGTTCTTGGTATCGTTTTTTTATTGGAAAAGATACCCTATCCGATGGACATAATCATTTTGTTACTATATTTTGGGAAGTGCCCCGTTCCATTTTTTTTTTTTGGGGGGGGGGGGGGCCACCCTGTATAAAGACCACCCTCCACTTTGGCGGGTTGCCAAAAGAAGCCGATAGACATCGGCGAAACGTCGTACTTACACAAGTAAGTTTAGTCCAGATTTTGATTTATAAGTTTTGATATCTACTATCGACTGGATGAGTGAAAATATTCTTATTTAATTATCAGTAAGTTCGAAAACACTCACTATCGCAGTAAAGACTTAAAGGGTACCACCACCCAAAAATAATATTCTTATTAAAGAAAGGTAACATCTTTAGTATTCCATTCCATCAACAAGTTCACAAATATATGTTTCCAGAAAGACAAAAAAATAATTGGTAACGCATCACCATTCTAAAGCATGCCATGCGTTCATGCGGTCTGAATTACGCAGACTGCTATGTGTGCGGTGAATTGCAATTTATGCAGAGCGAACGAATCGTCCGGGAATCTATTGTTTACAAGCGTGCGCGTGAATAGCATTGGGGCGCACTCGCAAATGGTTGGCCCTTATGAAACCAGGAAATAGCAGTGGTTCCGTAAGTGGTGGAAATTAATTGCTTTGTTTATGAATTACACAACCCTTTGCAAAATGTTAGGTATCTATTTGATATCACAAAACGGTACCAAAACATATAATATTGTGTTGTTCTTTGCCTGGTGGTCCCCTTTAATCACTGTAATACATTAAAGGGTACCACCACCCAAAAATAATATTCTTATCAATGAAAGATAACCTTTAGTAGTCCATTCCATAAACAAGTTCAGAAAAATATGTTTCCAGAAAAAAATATATAATTTGAAAACACATCACCGTTATAAAGCATTCGTTCATGGGTTTGCGTGTACGAAGACTACATTTGTCCAAAGCGAACGAATCGTCCGGGATTATATTGTCTCCAAACGTACGCGTGCGCACTCGCAAATGTTTGGCGCGTATGGAACCATGAAATAATACTGGTTCCGTAAGTGGTGGTAGTTAATTGCATTGTTTATGAATTACACAACCCTTTACAAAATGTTGGGTATCTATTTGTTATCATAAAATGGTACCAAAACATATAATTATATGTAGTTATGTGCCTGGTGGTCCCCTTTAAGACTGACTCAGATGAAAAATAATATCATGCTACCTTCATACGAAAGCAGCGCAGCTGTCACGTGATTCACCTGGCGGCAAACTTGGCGAGTAAAATCGTCCAGCTCGTACGCTTGGCAGCGCCGCCAAGTGTTTTATACACTGGCGAGAAGGCTTATAAACGATCATGCTCTCAACTAAAGTTGTTTGACCCCTAAACAAAAAAACTTTAGCTGGGATTGTTAGATGCTTATATTGTTGTCGATTTGCATGCCTCATCGATCGTCAGCCCCATTATACAATCTAGACTTGATGGCGCCCCGAACAAAGGCTGTCATAATAATCCCGATGATATATATCTTGCTTTTTCATTATTTGAATGTTAATGTAATCTTATGTTAAAGATATACGTGAGTATATGTTCTTTCTGAAAATTTAGTTGTGAGGTTTTTGATTGGTTTTGAATCCATGCGTCATCAAACTTAGTAATGACATCTGAATTAGAATTACTTCTCTCCAAAATCTCGCATTCTTGCGAAATTCTGATTTAAAAAATTGTTTGTCCTCATCTCGAGGCATCGGGATGCTTAGATGATAATCTGACTCCGGGAAAGTATCTAGTTAGCTAATATCTAACCGTACCAAGCAAGAGACCGCTAACGACTATTTAAAACACTGTGAGGACAACGTTAGACGCGTACAAGCCGTATACATATAGATCCCCACCACACCACATAACCACATAACATCGACCACATGCACATAGACATAGCCGAACCAAGGATGTATAAGAAAGTTGGCCGAACTTCGTCTTTCCCCCCTTCCACACAGCGAAATAGACCGGGGATAGTTTGGCTAGGTAATGGCTGAACTGCAGTGTTCCTCTCGCTTCCCCAGTATGTTCATTTCATCTTTAATTTTAATTTTATTTAAAACTTTGACAAGTATTTAAACCGAATTATGCAACTATAACTTTTTCATTTGGTATGCTGGCAATATTTCCTCATATTCAATGATGTACAGCCTCGACCATTACTCAAGCATATCTTTAAGTTTTGGAAGATTGAGTTCAACTACTAGTCGATCCTATTCAACCTCACTCAATAATGATACCAACCATTAATAATAATGCTGTTCGCGATTTGAAAGATAACACATGCGGGACAATACAAATAAAACACAATGATAATATTCATGAAAAGAAAAGTAGAAATATCAGAAGCTTCGTCATGCCGAATCATATGACTTTGTGTACTGGATATATTGAATTCCTATGATCATAGACATACATCAGCAATGGACTGTCATCTACTTTTTACATATGTATTCACCCTTAGAGTAGAAATATGTCGTAATGGCATCTATGTTTGGTTAATCCCTTTTATCTGATGATAGTCATCGTCGTGAATAATGCGGACAGTCATGCTTTTAAATAAATTATTATACAACTTCATTTTCGGGAACATGTAAAGAGGAAGTGAAAACACAGACTATATAAGGACAGAAACAAAATATGCATTTCAAGGAAGCATGGATGAATATAAATACAAATATAAAGAATCCTGACAGGAAGAAAACGACTTTTATGGCAATATTTGCAGTTCAGGATATCAGCACACTCATGCATGTATAGGGAAACAGACACTGGGAATAAATGGAAAATGTAATGTTTAGGCTATTTATTGTATTTTGTTATTTTGCAAATAAGGTACAATAGCGATATAAAAAATAGTGGAAATTGTAAGCACTGGGATGCCGGGGGAGAAATATTTAATTGCACAGTTGTGGCTAATACTTTATTAGCCTTCCTAAGGGGAGGGCCAACATCGAAAAAGTGGCTTCCTTAAGGACTTAGGTTGCCAGATCTCCATAACAAGTTTAAACCAATTGAATTTGCAAGTATTTTTAGTGAGACAAATTAATTCGGAGGTCTACCCAAAATTTTTGTTGCGAACACCTTCAAATCCAAGATGGCGTCCAAAAAAGTAGTCGTTTTGACTTGCTAT
Organism: Echinarachnius parma; assembly: GCA_037951105.1. Taxonomy (NCBI): domain Eukaryota; kingdom Metazoa; phylum Echinodermata; class Echinoidea; order Clypeasteroida; family Echinarachniidae; genus Echinarachnius; species Echinarachnius parma. The sequence continues at coordinate 9,682 of JBAMJV010011757.1, forward strand.
AGATTATTGGCAATATTTCACAAACAACACCTGGAATAGGCATGATTTTGCAGTCATATTAAAGACAATCAAATTTCCTATAATCTGATACCAAACACAATGGGTTTTAGAATATGTAACACGGTAATTTTTAGCCCCAAACTCAAATTTTAGGCATTTTTTCCCAAAAATATGAAATTATTGATTTACATAATTCGGCATATATCAATAATTGCATTAGCAGTTGAATTAATATTTTTTGAAAAACTGTCCAATTATATTAACAATACTCTCTAAAAATGTCAATTGTATATTGTATCTGAACGAAAAGTTATAGTTCTGGGAACTCAGCATTTGATATCGACAAATACAGCCAATTTGTACGATTTCGAACACTATACAGGGTGCCCCAATAAATGTAATTCTTGTTTACGGACTTTATTCAAGAATTTCTCCTAAATAATGACATATTGTTGATACCGTTTTTAAGCAAAACCTTCAGTTTTTTTCTTTTATGTCATAAATATACCGCCATCGGTTTGCAATAGTACACGAAAATAGTGTATCGGTAATTTCACTGCAATAATAAATCCATCATGCAAAGTGCATAGTGCAATATTCGAATGGGAGGCGCTCGTCATTTACAGGTGGATCGACCATATCTTGATAATTATGTTTTTAACATGATTATTATTTGGAACACCACAGTTAGCTAGACTTTTTCAGGGTTCGGAAAACACTTTGAATAGGCTATTAGGTTTATCTTAGGGTAACTTTTTGTACCACCATGTACATTTGTAACCGTAGTAACAACAACAATAGAAATATAATAAATAATATATTTTGCTACTACAAGCCGCATTATGCACACTAATTTTCGCGTGAACATGGAGGAAAACAAATCACATGTAAAATAACACCCTATAGCTGCTATTTTTAAGTTTTTAAAGTAAATATTTGTTGATTTGGTATATCTTTGTCCATAATCGGCTGTTGTTACCATGGTTACACGAGTACAGTGTAGTGCAACAAAATAAACATTCGGCTTGCTGAGGCTTTTCGATGTTGTGCATATTAGTTTAGCAATTGAGATTGTTTTGTTTTAATACTGAGTCAGACAAATTGTATAGACCTTTATGGTCTCCAGGTACATGTAATAAGATATGAGGGGCATGAAGGGTGCGTTCCTCGCGATCAAGATGGTGTTCGAAGCTAGATACGCTCTGCACATATTACAGTATGTCCCGAATATTGTGTACTTCAGTCCTTCAGTAAGACACTTATTAGAGATAATGAGCATGATCTTCATACTGTTTTAAACACATCATGGACACCCAGTATGATTCGAATTCGCAATATGCATGGCATGCGCGTCAGTATGCAGCTGACTGGAATGCTTCATGTGGAGTGGAATTATAAAGTTCATTTTTAGCGTTTGATTTATGATAAATGCAGTTAAACAAATACAGGTCAGACACAACATCTACGCGGACTATACATAATGATGGTGAAATATTCATCATATTACAGGAAATTGTGTTTCTTTTTGTATTTGTTTATAACTGGAACTGAAGGTGTCCCGAGATTGACGCAATCATTTGGTATACAAATCCTCTTATTAAGATTACACATTTTTGAGACACCCTGTATAGCATGAGAAATCATGCAAAACCCATTTTGTGGATAGCTAATGCTGACTTCAAAGTACTATAACTTGTTGTTCAGATACGGTATACACTTGAAATTTTCAGGGTGTATTGTCGATATCATTGGACAGTTTTTGTGAAAGTATTAGATTGACTGCTAATACAAATATCGATTTATATGTAATTATGTGAATCAATAATTTCATATTTTGGGGGAAAATTTCATAAAATTTGAGTTTGGGGCTAAAAATGACCGTGATACATATCCTGAACCTCATGGTGTTTGGTATCAGGTTATAGGAAATCTAATTGTCTTTAATATGATTGCAGAATAATCTTGATATAAGGTGTCGTTTGGGAAATCTCGCCAATTATCTATAGCAATACAAAACGGCTGCCTTTTTGGACGCCATCTTGGATTTGGAGGTGTTCGCAACAAAAATGGTAGACCTCTGAATTATGTTGCCTTATTAAAAATACTTGCAATTAGAATCGGTTTAAACTTGTTGTGGAGATCTGGCAACCTAAAGTCACTTTTTTCGACATTGGCCCTCCCCGTATCCGTCCTAATTCCAGCGGTTACTAACAATACCACTAAAATAGGGTGACAAATGAAGTGATATAAACAACGGAAATGAGGAACATTTAAAACATAATACAGACTATAAATCTACTAAATAATAACCTTAAAGAGATAGTTGAGTTTTGGTAAAGAGAGTAGTTATGGTCAAACTGAATTTTAGTAACCAAAACCTGCACCATTACATTACAAACTAAAAGTTATAACTCCACCATGCTCGAAAAAATATAAAGGATTACAAATAACTAAGTAAAAAGTCTAATATCACTTTATGATGGTATTTTCTTCAATATAATGTTATGATGAATGTTTCCCGTTAGTCAAAAGGAAAACACAATATAAGTGTAAATTTAAAAAACCTTGGATTACAAATGGTTTATTAAAATCAATTCAGAAAAAACATAAAAAACATATCAAAAGTATTTGAAAAAACCATGTGATAATAATAAGGAAAAGTATAATAAGTATAAAAATAAATTGACAAATTTATTACGCACTGCGAAAGCTGATTATTATTATGCCATATTTGTTAAAATAAAGGGTGATATAACGAAAACGTGGATACAAATTAATGATATTATTGGCAATAAGAGACACAATAAATTGCCATCTTCTATGTACCACAATAATAATAATAATAATAATATCCAATTTTTATATAGCGCTTATCACGATTGATAATCATCTCTAAGCGCTTTACAATTTGTATTATTACCCCGGTCATAGGATACAATGCAAACCAGCACACATTGTGTGCACCATCTCCACTCCCTGGGGAGTATTCCTTCCAAGCGCTCAGTGGGCTCAAGAAGATCGTTCACATAAAGGCTTTCACCTCCTACCGGTCCCCATTTATACACCTGGGTAGAGAGCAGCAATAGTGGACGAATTGTCTTGCCGAAGGACAAACGCGGTGGGCAGGGTTCGAACCCGGGATCTCACGATTGGAAAGCGCGCGCTCTACCAATGTTGCCACACCACATCCACTAATAGAAAGTTCTATAAAAGATATTGTTGATGAATTCAATTCATATTTTCTTTCTTTGGGTAAAAAACTGCGGAAAACATTCCAGTCGTTAAAAACTCATATGATTCTTTTTTGCCTAAGGATAGTGAATATAATTCATTTTTTATGAGACCAACTACAGTAAATGAAATTGTTGATATTATTAGAAATTTAAAATCATCCAAATCAGTTGGCCTTGACAATATTTGTACAAACGTTATAAAAAATGTTGAACCTTTATAATGTATTTTTGATAAATCCCTGCAAACAGGTATTGTTTCTTAACAGTTTAAAATTGCAAATATAGTCCCACTCTATAAAAAGGATGATACAAATGATATCACTAATTATAGGCCAATTGCCATTCTCCCTATTTTTGATAAGATTTTGGAAAAAAATTATTCACAAACAACTCTATAATTTTTTACAATTAAATAATGTACTAATAGATGAACAATTCGGCTTCCGAAAAAATCACTCAACTGCCCTAGCCGTCTTGAATTTATCCCATCAAATACAAAATGAAATTGAAAATGGCAAATATTGTATTGGATTATTCATGGATTTATCAAAAGCATTTGACACCATTGATCATCACATTCTTTTAAGTAAATTACATCATTACGGTATAAGAGGTATAGCCTTACAGTGGTTTCGTGATTATTTATGTGAACAAAAACAATTAATTTTGTGATGGTCAATTGGTGTCAAATCGTCAATGCAATATAATACTTGTGGTGTTCCTCAAGGATCTGTACTGGGTCCTCTCCTGTTCCTTGTCTATATTAACGATATTGTTAAATCTTCAAATATTCTAAAATTGTCCTTGTTTGCTGATGACACAGCAGCTCTTATGAGCAACAACAATATACATCCACTCTTGTCATCAGTAGACAGGGAAATTAAAAACGTCTCAGTATGGTTCAAGGTTAATAAATTGGCCCTGAATCTAACAAAAACCAAATACATTATTTTTCGGACAAGGAACAGGAGATTACCCACTAATTTGTCTGCATCAAATATTGATAATGTTATTATATCTCGATTACAAAATGTTAAGTTCCTTGGTGTTTTAATCAATGAATATTTAAACTGGAGTGATCATATTTCCTCAATTTATAAATCTCTTGTGCATACTCACAAAACTTAAATTCACTTTGCCTTGTAATGTTTTTATATATGTTATATAATAGTATTGTTGTGCCACATTTAAATTATTGTAATTACATATGGGGGAATACATACAAAAGCCATCTTACTAAAATATACATCATACAAAAGAAAGCAGTAAGAACTATATCAAAATCTTCTTGGCGTTGCCCTAGCACACCTCTCTTTAGACAGTTGAATATTTTACCAATATATTAATTAATTGCTTTAAATATTTTACCAATATATTAATTAATTGCTTTAAATATTTTAATATTTATGTATTGTGTACACTTTAGATTATTACCAGCAAAATATTGTAATATGTTTTTTGCGAACTCAGAACTTCATTCATATAACACACGGCAAAGTCACCATTTTCATCAACCAAAATTTCGATTAACTTCCTCATTGAATTCTATAAGTTATACTGGTGTAAAAGAGTGGAATATGCTAGAAGACTCTATAAAATCCAGCACAACAATCACTAAATTCAAAAAACAATGCCGTACGTACCTTTTGAAATCCATGCCGCCTTTATGAAAGTAGTTTGAAGTATCTTTTCGTTTTCCTTTGTAACATACTATAGTTATACATTGTTATATACATGTATCATTTGATGTACTATATTGATTATTCATTTTGATATATTTAGGTGTACATTTTATGCAAATGTTCAAAAATGGTTTCGTGTGTGTGTGTGTGTGTGCGTGTGTATCTGCGATATCTGTAGTAGTTATATTTTGTATGCTTTATTTTATATGTATATTTAAGGGCCATTTCTCTACAAGCCTTGCTTTCTCAATGGTCCGAACCATAGAACAATGTATTATGTCTCAATGTTGCAATTTGTTGTATTGTTTTTTTATCATGTTTATGGTTGAATAAATGAAATTAATGATATGAATGAATATCATTCAAAAAGAGCCGTTAAAACTCAAGAGGGCGCTTTCTAAACACTCATCGGTTTCAACCATTTTAAATCAAATATTGTGCATGTGATGTTTTGTTGAATTGAAATAGTGATAAGATAGAGAGATAATCAACAAATATTTAAAAACCTCTTTTGTAAATTGTTGAAAAGAGGAAGCATTTTTTAAAATTTATTCAACGGCTGGTTCAAAATAATTGAATAAATGTGGGGCCCCACAATTATAACAAAATGTATGGTTATGTTTATGGATATTTCAGCCATTTCTGAACCGAATTTTATCAAATAAAGTTTACTCTGTGATTAAAATTGCATGCACTTTCGAATTTGACACTCAGTTTTTCATTATCTCACAAAAAAGTATTGTGTGCAGCGCCCTCTATACCAAAACTCAACTATCCCTTTAAACAGCATTATTATAAATTACACTACAGAGTATTGCTACTCTAGAATTGTATCAATTTGTTGGAATATTTGAGTTTATATGTAAATGTACATGAAGGGGCAAAAGAGAGGGGGAATGGGAAGTGAAATTCATTTATTTATCTCTCCCTTTCCGTGATCCTGGAATATTGCAGCTGGTCATGTGATGAGAGAATGAGAGAGATAAGGCACATAATATTCCCTTTTCTTATCCTTTTTTGCCTTAATTGTTCCATTTTGCGATATTTTTTTTCCGATGACGTATTTTCGATGACGAGTAACCGATTTCACCTCATGATGTGTCGCTATAATTATATTGACATTGAACAGGGCGCCTTTTGGGTGCACTTTGTATCTAGGTGAAAATCGAGGCTCAGAATGTTGACATGCATCGGTTGAAAGCACATAGTAATGAAGTCGTTTGAAGTGCCTTTTGGTTTATTTTTCCTTGTTTCGAGCAGAATCTAAAATGTATTATCTCGTTGATGTTGAGTGACGTATCTTGGGATGCGCTGACCCATAGCTTGCATTGATCAAGCTGAATAGACGCACCTCTGTCAATACAGTGGGCCGAGCTATCCGCCGACTCATACGAGTCGGGATTGTTTAGCTGTTTATTTTTTTCGTGTGTGATTTGCTGCTTTTAGATGCAATGTGTGGTTTACCACTAGTTTCAGATACTTATCGAAGCTAACAATTGGGCATTCTATACTGAGACGTGCCCGCGGCTTAGTGTGCATGGCTGGGCGAGCCGATGCGCTGTGCAAATTGCATAGAGCATTCGGTTCTCTTGGTAGTAGTGCGTACGAAGTCGTGGGCGCGTCTTGGTGGAGAGTGCCACTAATTGAAAGGTCATTTATTATAGGCCTAATTGTTTTTGTGTGTTTTTTTTATTTTGGAAGAAAGGGAAAAAATAAAGATAAAGATAAGTTATTATGTAATAACTTATGAATACTTTATATAGAAGGATACATTTAAATTTTAAGTCCATTCGAGTGAGCTGGAGTTTAAATATAATTTCAATTCGAATTATTATTATATATATATATATATATATATAGAGAGAGAGAGAGAGAGAGAGAGAGAGAGAGAGAGAGAGTTTTTTAATTTTTTTAATTTAAATTAGGGAATGTTGAGCGCCAAAGTATGAGAAAATGTTCAGAAATGCATTTAATTTATAATTGTTATGTTTTTAGGAGGAGGAGGAGACCTCACAGAGGAGGAAATGTTTAGTGAATATGTCTTACAACTAAGTTTGGTTAAGTTACTGTGTCTGTTGTGTGTGAGTGTTAATTGCATTGCCTATGTATTTGAGGATCTCCGCCAGTGTGCTAATTTTTTGAGTAATGTATACATTATTGAGCCTGTTTCTGCCAGCCCGAGTGTAAGAAGCTTATTCATGGAGGAAATGATAAATAAACCTATATTAATATGTAGTTATGGAAGGTAAAGACATTTTTCTTAAATGTAATTTTCTTTCTTTGAATGTTATAGGAATTCGAGAAAAGTCAAAGAGGGCAAAAATTTGTAGTTGGTGTAAAGATAAAGGTGCAGATATTGTTTTTTTTTTACAAGAAACATATAGTACAATTGAAGTTGAGGAGACTTGGAAATTGCTATGGAATGGGAATTCATATTTTAGTCATGGGACAAACCATAGTAAAGGGGTGCTTATTTTGATAGATTCTAAATTAGATATTCAGGTGTTAAATGTTATTTTAGATAATAATGTTATAATGGAATGTATTATTCAGGGGATGAAGTTGATAATGGCTAATGTTTATTTGCCAGTAAGAGGAAAAGAATTATAAATTTTTTTTTTTTTTTTTTTTTTTGAAAAAATAGTAAAAGAAATTAATATAGAAAATAATGCAATAATTATTGGGGGAGATTTTAAAATTATTTTTAATAAAGATTTAGATTATTTTGGAAGTAGCAAACACAATGTTCAGTCTCGATTTAATATTTTATTTGAATTTTGTTTAGATAGATTTGAATTAATTGATGTTTGGAGGGTAAGGAATGGATTGAAGAAACAGTTTACGTATAGGCAAGTTAATCCATTTATGCAATGTCGATTAGATTATTGGTTTGTTTCTAAGCAGATCGAACATGTAGTATTAAAGTGTGATATTATACCTTCTACGGCTCCTGATCATTCAGCCATTCAATTGCAATTTTATGATAAGTTAAATTATTCATTTAAGTTCCAGGGATCCTATTGGAAATTGAATAACAGTTTTTGTCAAGATAATGAATATATTAATTGTATTAGAGAGGAAATTATTAAATTAAAAGAAGAATTTCGAATAGAAATAGAAGATAAAAGAGTTTTATGGGATTTTTTGAAAATGAAAATTAGAAATATTAGTAGAAAATATTCAAGAGAAATGGCGAAACAACGAAAACAAAGAATTCGAAATTTGGAAGAGGATATTTTAAAGTTGGAAAATGAATTGTTGAATGGAATAGACCAGGGAAAGGTTGATAACCTAGAACGAAAAAAAAAGATTTACAGGATTGTTATAAATATATAAATGAAGGTATTAAAATTCGTTCTAGAGCATCACATTATGAATGTGGAGAAAGAGACAATAGATATTTTACACAATTAATGAAGTCTAATAAAAAGAAAACATTAATTAGTAAACTCTTTATAGATGAAGATGTAAGTTTTGATCAGAATAAAATTATGAAAGAAATATATACATTTTATAGTAAGCTCTATGCTCAATCGGAAGAGGAATTTGATTTTTTGGATGATTTTTTTCAGGACTTGCCAAAATTAAGTCCAGATTTGTGTGCATTATGTGAAGGTAAAATAACAAACGGAGAACGTATTGCAGCTATGAAAGAAATGGCATCTAATAAATCTCCGGGGAATGATGGATTAAGTGTTGAATTGTATATACTGTTTTGGCCACTAATAGGAAATTCAGTAGTGGACTCTTCAAATTTAGCTTTTGGAAAGAAGGAACTTTCTTTATCGCAAAAGCAGGCGGTAATTAGTTTGATTAATAAAGAAGGAAAAGATCCTTTATATATAAAAACAAATTATAGACCAATATCTTTATTGAATGTAGATTATACAATTTTGACTAAAGTGCTTTCGATAAGGATTTAAAAAGTTTTAAATTAAATAATTTATGTCGATCAGGTGGGATATTTGAAAGGTCGAAACATAGGTGAAGCGATAAGAATGATAGATGATATAATTCATTATACATCAGTCAATAAAATACCTGAATATATTATGATAATTGATTTTGAAAAGGCTTTTGATTCAGTTTCACATACTTTTTTGCAAAAGGTTTTGATTTCATTTGGTTTCGGACCGTCATTTTGTAGATGGGTGGAGACTACTTCAAAGTTACGAAACAAATGCACTGCCAGCGCCGCGCTTGCTAGTCTAGGTTCTATACTCTGTTTTTACACCTTTCCCCCATATATCACGTAACCCGGTGCATCTATGCCCGTTGAATCTGAACGGAAACAGAGTATAGGTAAAGTTGGCAATAGCTCCGCCCATCGCGAGTGATAGACAGCGCACCGACTGTGTTGAAGGTTCAGATCGTAGTCTGTGTATTGCAATTACAAATGTCAGCCGAAGATCTTCACTTCAAACTTAGTAGTTTATTGTAAAACACTTGTAATCAATGTTGTTTTCTCTTTTTATACACCCACTAATGAAACACATTATCATTTTACTATGGGATTCTCACTTTGTTCATTATTTAGTTATACACAGAGTACAAAGTCCATAATGCAACTCATATTGAAGACTAATGCCCGCCGTGAAAATCCACACGAATTCCCTCGCCTTGCCAACTTTGCCTATACTCTGTTTCCGTACAGTTCCTCGGGCGTACAGATGCACCGGGTTTATACGCGCATATGGGGGAAAGGTGTATACAGAGTATAGAACCTAGACTACGCGCTTGCCTGCCATCGATCTAGCTACGTGCGTTATTATAATGGATGCAGCGCATGATCGCATGATAAAGATAATGTACACTAAATGGTTTTGGCAAAGACAGCAGAGCGCCGCGTATGAGTGCTAAGGCGTGCTCGCGAGCTACGCGATTGACTCGATGTACAAACGTTTACGTACGTAAATATTTGTAAATGTACATGCGTATTAAGCCAGCTGCGCTGACAATCTCGTAAGTGCTGGCAATCTCGTAATACATGTAGCGCTAGAGTTCTCGTTCCTATTCAGGAAAACTATATTTTTGCTCGAAACTAAGGTAATTCTGAATATTTTGTAACTATATTTTCGTAAATATTGTTAAAGAAATATATCAAGATGAGGAGGAAAAATTGGAAAACCATTAAATTCCCGCTTTTTTTGTCGCCAGTTTTCCTAGTGCACTTTTTTTTCAATTTCAATGCTCAAAGTCGGCATGCGGCGTTTAAGCGAATGCGGCGATTACGCCGGTAAATACGTTATATAAAATAATGCTCAAAGTTGTGTTTTTAATGGGGGCGCATCTACTAGATACTTTGATATTAAGAGAGGTGTTAGACAGGGGGACCCCTGTCCCCATATTTGTTTATACTTTGTATTGAAATTTTAGCTCGTTCAATATATAAAGACCCTGAAATTCAAGGATTTATGTTTAATAATGTACAAGTAAAACAAATTCTTTATGCAGACGATATGACTCTCTTTATTAGGGATTCAAAATCATTTAAAAAGGTTGAGAAACTGTTTGAAAGTTTTGCTAGAAATTCTAGAAAAAACTTTTATATTATTGTTAGGCCCTTCTCAAAATGAAAGTTCTGTTCTTCCATTTGGTAAAATAGTACAAATTGTTAAGATTCTGGGTATATACTTTTCTTTAGATGTTGAAGTTCAGGAAAGGACAAATTATAAGGAAATTTTGAGTAGAATAAAAAAGTTTCTGTCATGGTGGAAACAAAGAGATTTACCTTTAATGGGGAAAATTCAATTGATAAAAACGTGTATTTTATCAAAATTGATTTATGTATCGGCACTGACACCAGTACCGAATTGGGTATTTCAAGAATTGGATAAATTGGTTTTTGACTTTTTGTGGAATGGAAAAGATAAGATTAAACGAAATGTTATGTTCTTGGATTATTGTAGTGGTGGAATTAGACTAACAGACTTTTATTTATTTATTTTAGTGCAGAGGATTATGTGGGTAAAGAAACTTTTAACGGGGGATGAAAATATGGGATGGAAACAGTATTTTAATTATTTAACTAAAGATGGAGGAACTTTGATATTTTATAATGATGCAACAATATGTATATCTGAATTAGTATTACCAGCATTTTATAGAGATATGTTGGACGTTTGGATGGCCACGAAAATATCTTTGTTTAAAAAAAATACTTCTAAAAGGAATGAGATTATTTATAATAATAAATTTGTTTTTATTGATGGTCATGTTCCTTTTGATGAACAATTTTTTATTTTTTTTTATTTATAAATTGCATCATATTGTTGATGGGGAAGGCAATATAAAATCAAATGACGAATTTCAAAGAAAGGGTTTAAATACTTTAGAAATTATTAAAATACAACTTTTTTTTTCTGGCATCCCCCCTTCATGGAAACAATTTAAAAAAAATAATCACTCAAATATAGATAGGGAATTATATATGGATTGTATTATTTTTAAAAAAAGGTATATGTGTTAGATCAAATAACCTCAGAAATTATATACGCATCTGTATTAAATAAGAGAGTAGAAAAATCATTTGCACAACGGAATTTATAACAGATTTATGATATTAATGGGAAAGATATACAATTAATATTTTTAAGACTTCGAAAATGCACATTGAATAGTAAGCTTAGATAATTTCAATTTAAAATGCTTTATAATATTATATTTACTAAATTACATTTATATACATTTAAAATGGTTATTAGTAATTTATGTTCTTTTTGTAGTAAATATGAAGAAACTTATGAGCATTTATTTTGTCTTTGTGAGGAAGTAAATCCGATCTGGGAAGAGTGTGGAAATTTATTTAATTTATTAGAGATCTAAAATATAAATTGGAAAGGTATCCATGTAGGAATAGTTGAGTTAAATATAGGGAAGGAACAACTATTTAATCATATTATAATTTTGATAAAATATATTATATTTATTAATAGTAAGAATAAAAATAGACCACCAACTCCTTTGGAAATTAAGAATAAATTATTGGAAAATAGAGAGGAGAGGAGAAGAAATTAGCAGGGGATCGAGGTACATTATTATATCATTTAAGAAAGTGGGACAATTTAGTATAGCTTCGTGCAGAGCACAATAGGGAAGGCGAAATAGAAGCAATGAAGAGCACAAGACTGGTATAATGGTCGAGATCCTCACAAGATGGTATATGTATCCGGGTGTAGGCATGTTATCTGTTGATGTATGTTTGGGTGTCTGTGCGCGCGTGTGTCTATGTGTATGTACGTTTTGTGATGTGGCATGTTTGGGGGAGGGGGGTGGGGGCAAAGGTTTGTTCCCCCTTTTTTCCCCTTTTTATGTTCATGCTTTCTTCATGCATGCTGATCTGTATTTTCAATTATTTTGTAATAATTTAAATAGTCATACACCTTTATTTGTTAATTGGTATTGTTTAGATGTGAATGTAAAATCGAATGATATATATTATGTTATTCTGCAGATTACTTTATGTACTGATTATTTTGTAAGCAATAAAGAAAATAAATATCTTTGAAGAAAAAAATGAACGATATGAACAAATACATACAAATGTGAGCGAGAGTTGATGAAGGTGGATGGAGGACTGGGGAGGGATGGAGGTGAGAGGGGAATAATAACATTACGCAAAAGGTGAATATTGAGGGGAGAAATATGATGTAACAAGTAATTATGATAGGAATTCATATGCACGATAAAAAAAAGTGTTTACCCGTTCAAGATTGGTCCCTTAAATACTTTAAGGAGGACTTAAAACATTTTCTACCACTAAACATATCATAAAAGACAATGCTGGATTAAGACATCACCTTCAACGATTGTGTTAGTCACTATGGCTATTGTTTAACAATTATTATTATAAATAATAAGTTTGGGACTTAAAGGGATAGTTGGGTTTCGAAAAAGAGAGTACAGTGTTGGTCAAACTGAATTTTAGTAACAAAAACCTGCACCATTGCATTACAATCTAATAGTTATAACTTCACAATGCTCGAAAGGTAGGACAAATTTCAAACGAGTAAGTAAAAGCCTGTTATCATTCCAAAAGAGCGGTTAAAACTCAAAAGGGCGCTCTCTAATAATCATTGGTTTCAACCAGTTTTAATTTTCTTAAATTGTGCATGTGATGTTTTGTTAAAACAATGATTGAATAAAAAATATCATTGATCAGCAACATTTTAAAACTTCTTTTGAAAAGAGTGAAAACATTTTATATATTTATGTCAAATTATCGAATGGTCATGGGGTCCCAGGTTAATGCCGATTGGATATATTGTTTGATATTTCAGCTGTTTCTGAACCGATTTTGATCAAATACGGTTTATTCTGTCATTAAAATTGTATGCTCTTTCAAATAGTGTAGGTTATTCTTTTGATAGTGTTATGTATTTTATGTTCCCTCGTCAGTTATAGCCTCTGAAGAAGATTCTGCTAGGACTGAAAATGTTGGCCCTATATTGACTCTCTTTCAAATTTGACACTCGGTTTTTCATCGCCATTTCGCCATCAACTATCCCTTTAAATTTAAAATAATCATTATTAAGCAATAGGCATGGGGACTTACACAGTCGTTGAAGGTGATGTCTTAACATGGACAAGGTGTCCATTGCCACCCCCGAGCGCAAAACCAACGGAAGCTCTACCAGTACATGCCTTTAAGCGCGGGAAGATGTGGGTGGCTGAACAATGCAACCGTTGTGGTGCAGTTTTATCGTGTCTACGTGTCTGCCATTCTCTTCAATAACACTTCCAATCACGTGACCTCACAGTTAATAATTCAAAACAATGCTTTAAAAACAAAAGTTAATAAACAACATCTTCTTCTCTATTCCAATTAATACCATTTTAGAATTTCAGGTTTTATTTTCTTATCTGCGATGACGAAGTTCAGTTCGAGAGGCTCGGCGTTGAATCTCCTCAATTTTATCAGAGGTGTATTTAGTATGCAAATACCACGCAGGCTGACCATATTATGATATTGGAGAATCAATCAATTGTAAACAGGAAGAATGAACCTGGACAACGTGATTTGCATACTGACGTTAATAGACCTAACATTCTCGCTATACATAAGTACCGCCATTCATAACGGTAAACTTGTCAAACGGACATGGGAGACAAAGATGATGTAACAAATAATGGTGATAGTAACTTATATGCACGATAAAAGGTGTTCAACTAGGACAGAAACGTTTTCTACCACTAGACGTACATGTATAAGTTACTTATTACCATGTGCACCTACGAGGTTTCCTAGCTGGAATGCTCCCCAGGGAGTGGACAATGTGCACTTTGTGTGCTGGATTGAGTGCAGTATGTATCCGATGACCGGGGTAATAATAGTGATGCGCCGCGAGCGTCGAAAGACGGAACGTGCGCTATTTAAGTAGCCACCATTATTATTTATTATTATTATCCTAAAAGATAATGCTGGATTAAGACATCACCTTCAACCAATCAACGAATGTGTGTTAGAGTTATTCACCATGCATAATGTTTATGATTATTGAAAAATATAAGTATTATGCCTAACGTTCAATAATTACACTTACACTAATCATTGTTAACCATTAGGCATTGGGGACTAACACGATCGTTGGAGTCTTAATCCAGCAAGCCATAATGGGATCCATGGCCACCCCCGAACGCAAACTTCATGTCTTAAAGGAAAAGTACAGTTTTGGTAAGGCTGAACTTTAGTTACCAAAACCTGCACAGTAACATTACAAACTAATATTTATAACTCCAATATGCTTGAAAGATATACAAAATTACAAACGACTAAGTAGAAAGCCTGTTATCATTCAAAAGGAGCCATTAAAACACAGGAGGGCGCTCTCTAAAAAGGCATTGGTTTCGACCCTTTTTCATACAAAATTATGCATGTGATGCTTTGTTGAAATGATGATAAAATAGGAGATCATCAACAACTATTTAAAAACCGCTTTTGAAAACTTTTGAAAGAGCGTAAGCTTTTTTTTTTTTTTTTTTTTTAATCATCGAATAAATTTGGGGCCCAAATTTATTACGATCGGATATATTAATTGATATTTCAGCCATTTCTGAACCGATTTTTACCAAATAAAGTTTCTTCTGCCCTTAAAATTGCATGTTCTTTCAAATTCAACACTCAGTTTTTCATTGCCTCACAAATATATTGTGTTGTGCAGCGCCCTCTCTACCAAAACTGAACTACCCCTTTAAAGGGGTAGTACAGTTTTGGTAAGACTGAACTTAAGTAACCAAAACCTGCACGATAACATTACAAACTAATAGTTATAGCTCCACTATGCTCGAAAGGTATAGAACATTACAAAGGACTAAGTAAAAAAACCTGTTATGATTCAAAAAGAGTCATTTAACCACAAGAGGGCGCTCTCTAGAAAGCATTAGTTTCAACCATTTTTCATACAAAATTATGCACGATATGTTTAGTTGAAACAATGATTAAAGGGGTAGTTCAGTTTTGGTAGAGAGGGAATGATAACAGGCATTTTGCTTAGTTGTTTGTTATTTTGTATACCTTTCGAGCATGGTGGAGTTATAACTATTAGTTTGTAATGTTACTTAGCAGGTTTGTGTTACTAAAGTTCAGCTTTACCAAAACTGTACTACCCCTTTAAATAGAGAGATTATCAAAAATTAAATCGAAGATCACGGCTCCCCGGAGTTAATACCAAGTTAGCATCACGGACAACTACGGTACGTTCAACTACCTTCAACTACCTTCAACTACCTTTACCAAAACTGTACTACCCCTTTAAATAGAGAGATTATCAACAACTATTTAACATTTTCTTTTGGAAATTTTTAAAAAGGTGTAGGGCATTTTTTTAATGTTTTAAAAATCATCAAATAAATCTTGCCCCCATATTAATTCCGATCCGAATTATTTATTCATATTTTAGCCGTTTCTGAACCGATATTGAGCAAAGTTATTCTGTCATTAAAATTATATGTTCTTTCAAATTTGACACTCAGTTTTTCATTATCTCACAAATTATTTCGTGCAGCGCCCTCTATACCAAAACTGAACTACTCCTTTAAGCGCGGGAAGATGTGGGTGAATGATTAATGCAACCATTTGGGTTCGCGCCTAGTGGAATGATTTTATCATTTCCACGTGTTTGCCATTCACCTCGACAACACCTCCAATCACGTCACAGTTAATAATTCCAAACAATGCTAAGTAAGGGCCGGTCACATTTACGGTAGTGGACGTAGTGATCCGTAGTGATCCGTAGGGTAACTTAACGTGGGTCAGACGTGGTGTAAGTACGTTAAACCTGGTTAAACTACGTTAAGGTACGGTGATGAGCCACGGAAGAGTACAGATAAGTACGTTCAAGTACGATAAACTGCGCTAGACTACGCTAGACTTCGGTAATGCAGGTGCAGCTCGCTCACGGACAGGTACGGAGTGGTACGTCTGACTACGCTTGAGTACGGTAGACTACGGAAGCCATACGCTAGACTACGCTAAAGAACGTCACTACGGTATATTTAGCAACTCCGCACAGAGTATGCAGCCTGCCCGCGGTGTGGTACGGCCATTGTGCGCTTGATTTTCAAACAGAGCAGTTCTGTGAAAATTGTTTAATTATTTTGCTTAAACATGTCTGGACCAAGAGTGCCGATGCTGGTTTTGTGCACGGTAAAGTACGGTAGAGTACGCTAGGGTACGTTTGAGTACGTAACGAAGTACGTTAGACTACGTTAGACTTCGTTAAACTTCGGTTTAGTACGTTAGCATTACGGATGCATTTAACTTTAATGTTCAAAAATTAAATCGAAGATCACGGCTCCCCGGAGTTAATACCAAGTTAGCATCACGGACAACTACGGTACGTTCAACTACCTTCAACTACCTTCAACTACCTTTACCAAAACTGTACTACCCCTTTAAATAGAGAGATTATCAACAACTATTTAACATTTTCTTTTGGAATTTTTTTTAAAGGTGTAAGCATTTTTTTAATGTTTTAAAAATCATCATATAAATCTTGCCCCCATATTAATTCCGATCCGAATTATTTATTCATATTTTAGCCGTTTCTGAACCGATATTGAGCAAAGTTATTCTGTCATTAAAATTATATGTTCTTTCAAATTTGACACTCAGTTTTTCATTATCTCACAAATTATTTCGTGCAGCGCACTCAAATTATTTCGTGCAGCGCCCTCCTTTAACTACGTTCAACTACGTTAGCCTCCACTTACGTTCAACTACGTCCATTACCGTAAATGTGACCTGCCCTGTAAATAGATAGGCTGCGTTGTATCCCCACCATACCTCAAATCCAGGTGGACATGGATGGAAAATCGGTTTCTGATAGAGATCTCAAACTCCTCTCTTAAATCGCTGTTTTCAGCTTGCCGACCTCAAATTTCTTTTGATTTATTCTTTTGTCTTTTGGGCCAAAACCACTATCTCGGCATAAAGTTCTTGCCAAAAGTTTGATTTAAATGCCAATCTAAAGGACATACTTGGTATTATATACTCCGAGAAAATTGGCACCTAATGTTACTGTGCAAGAATTGTATGCTTCATGTTGATAAAAAGGTGTAACATACGTTACCATCAACATTTCACATGATAGCTAGTTAGTTTCAAAGTTGGTAACTGAAGGTTACAATCATGAAAATAAACAACAAAGTGTATATAAAACCATTGAAACATATTTGTGAACATCGCATCTAGTCGGGCGTCCGTTAACGATATCCAAAGATATGTGATTTGGTCGTAACGTATGTTTCAAATTGGTAACGTTAGTTACATTAGTGTTGTTTGAATACCATTTTGGCCTTGAAAATGATTGCTCAGCTCACCCTGAACCACATATAGATGGCGTAAACAAGTTTGCTACCAATTTAGATAGTCATTAAGTATATCCTACACACATGTGTTTACGCATGGTAACGTAATCGGTGACATTACGTACCGGCGAATCTTCAAATTTCGGTCGATTTTTCGATTTTGAGTTTTTGGCATATTTTTGATGTCTATACCCAACTCTATCACAATTTTGTCTCTATTTTCGAATATCAATTTCTGAAAATCAATGATATCGTGAATTTTGAAGACTGAAATTCTGATATGTGATAGAGTTGGGTATAGACATCAAAAATATGCCCAAAACTCAAAATCGAAAAATCGACCGAAATTTGAAGATTCGCCGACGGTATGTTACATCACGTAAGTTAATTCGTGGCCTTCAATCAGTTGAATAAGCAACATTTAGTGGAACTTAATTTTCATTTTCGCGTAATATCAATCAATACTTCATTGACCTCAACTCCAGAATAATCATTTATATTATAGTGGTTACCTATATTTAAAATTCGTGGTAACGTATGTTACACCTCTTAAATCTACCTTTTTATTCCGTTTCTTTCTTATGTTCCCAGTCACATTTCTTTTGTATCTTGACTTTCAAACATGTTTTTACTTGTATGCCATGTTCTCATCATTAGGAAAATAAGATAACTGTACAGATGTCAGCAGCTAAGCATATCCTTTAATAACAGTAACGTATGTTTCAGTAGATTTGGCGACACATTTCCAGTGGGCATCAACATTTTAAATGAAGTGGGATCATTAAAACTTTTATTATGTTTCATAGAACACTGTGCTGCTGTCATGAAACCGCACTTGTTCTGCTTCTGTGTACTCTTATATTTGTACAAAACTGGAAAAACTGAACGATTTTGTCTTGGCGACATGGAGTTTTTGGTACCTCAGCCATATTATATCCCCTGTCATTTGTTTATTTCACTTTCAATCGCTTTAAATTTATGGTAACTTTTACGAGAAGGACCCTCACTATCAAATAAAAGTAAAATTTTGCTGGTGTGAAGTTCTATCTTTTCTCTAGGAGAGCAGGATCACTGGCGACACAATTTTTCACCAATTTGTGCCGAGTGGTATTGGCCCTTTTAAGTTTTATATTTATCTTAGCTATTGCAAGGTTGTGGTCACTGCCGAACATCGTGCATGCAAGTAGATCTCCATGCTGGACACCGAGAGCAAACTAGTTGATTTGGGTCCTCGTTACGTGATCGTTTGATATCCACGAGACTTTGTAAATGTCTTTGTATTGGAACATAGATTACCCGATTTTCAGATTGTTCATGGAGTAAAATAGATTAATCGACAAGGCGTAGCCAGGGTTTGTCAAGAGGGTTGCGTAATTTACAAAAACGGGACCGAGATTGAACGTGACCGAAACCAAGACCATTAGTTGAGAGTCGCGTAAGCGGGGGGGGGGGGGGGGGGGGGGGGGGGAGGGGGGGTCCGAGACTATTGGTTTAGATGGCCGAGACCGATAAAAAGTGGACCCGAGACAAAAAGTGGACCTTTCTGAATTAGGGTGTGTATGCACCCAACGCTCCCCTCGCTGCGCTGACTTTACCCAACGAACCACAGTTAGTCCTAAGATGCTGATGTTGTATGCATCAATTTCCTTAATTACTTGGGCCAATTTGGTTGGCTTGTCCAAAGTTCTAACATTCCAGTATCCTATGCGGGCTCTATTGCAGTCAGGGCTCGAGTCTTCCGGCCAGCAGCTTCCTCCGTAGGGGGGCTTTCACTGCTGACCATCATGGAGCCTCCTGGTGGAGAAGACTGTTGACCTGATCGCCGAGGATCCGCCGAGTAGTAATGATCCGTTTCTGTAGCAAGAGTTCATTTTACCGGGGCAAGGTGCTAGACTGCCGCCGAACCTCCTTGCAGTTATTTGATGAGACTGTAGAAGGGTCATCATTGCTTGTAATGTGTCACCCAGGGGGGGGGGGGGGGGGGTGTTTCACAAATATTCTAAGTTGAACTTAACTTTAAGTTGGACTTAAAATGTATGGTAAGCTATTTGTAGCCTTGGAGTAAATTATATATATTAAAAAGCAGCAATGCAAGTATCTTAGATTTTTCATAAATTTGACATCAAGAACATATTCTCCTTGAGAACATAAAGTGTTAATGCTTTGAATCAAAACTTGTTGCCATTTTAAAGAGCTTCTACAAATTGTTTTCAAAGAAAGTAACTATTTTCATAATTGTTTAGTCCAACTTAGGATCTTTGTTAAACACCCTGGTCTGTTCGTCATGCAGTTGGCTACACAACCCCCGCCACGAGAAGGTAGACCAGGACGTTTACCCATTCTCTTTCAAGTCGGTTGTCCCCTCGCATCACACACTACATTGTGGTTGTAGTGTGGCATCTGCTACCACGGACGGTCTCCTCCTTGGTGTTCATCAGTATGATAAGCGAGAACATGCTTCGGGGGCTATAAACTTGTAATAATAAAAGCAAAAAGGAGTTAACAATTTTGAAAAACATTGTTGGTTGTCAAATAAATCTCAAAGTAGATCAGATGTATTAAATGAGCAACTGATTGCTCTTGCATATACTGATCCAGTGAATTATCCAGTCAGTGAAAATGAATGAAGTAACGTTGCAGCTCATAAACCTAAACAAAAATAAGCACCAGGGTGTGACGTGATAAGAGTTGGTGAAGAATAGTCATGTATACTACATAAAACAGTGACGTAGCGTGGTCGGACTGATTGGGGGGGCACGCAAAATTATTGGGGGGCACACCTCATGTATTTCTTTGTTTTTTTCAAAAAATGGCCCCTTATGTTTTCTATTGTTTATTTTTCACAATTATTGGGGGCCCCCCGACCCCCCCCCCCCCCCCCCCCCGTAGCTACGCCACTGCTATAAAAGGTTGTATCTCTAAATACCCAGGGAGCAAACACCCTTTTTTTAGGATATCAAACATGGAATGTTATAAAAAGTTGTGCACCAGAAATGTCTTCTAGGACCTTCTAGGATCACAACCTAGGTGCACACCCTCGCGATCTATATCAATATCATTGTAAAATACAATTGAAAGATTTGTGAAAGTTTGAAAGAAAACGAACACTGTTTACCTAGTGAAAAAAACGAATATTGAGTTCATATTTTATCACCGAATACTGATGGCCTGCCGTAGATTTGTCGCAGTAATAATCATCCGTTTGCGATATCCGCACCCGTGTATGTTTACAGACGGTACAGAATTCATGGAATTTGCGCGCACTCGGCTCAAAGTTCAGTCGGGTCGGGAAGGTTTTCCACGCGCGCTGGCCGGACGTGTTCAGATACGGCAATTGTACTTGTTATCAAAAGCTTTGCTAACGCTTTTGAAATAATGATTTTCAATGATAATTATCTTCATACTAAAAGGACATTTGAAAAAATCTAACCCTATTTTATTCCTCTCTTACCATAAGCTAAACAACACGGCAGAAGAGAAACGAGGAAGCTCCAAGTATTTTTTTTTCGTGAAGTTAGACACTTTACAGGCATCACTTTAAGGTTTTGCTTGTAATAAATAGCTCATCATCGGAAAATAACACAATATATTTCACGTTCGCTGACGTGGTGTGTAAGATTAGAAGGACACATGCCTTCTAATGAGGTCGCGAGTTTGGATGAAATGTGATTCTTTAGCACTGTATTCACATACAATGTGCCAGGCTGGAAGACTCCCCAGGAAGTGGAAATGTGTACTTTGTGTGCTGGATTGATTGCAGTATGTATCCAATGACTGGGAGTTAAAATAGTGATGCGCCGCGAGCGTCAAATAGGCATCCACCTCATTGTCATTATAATAGTGACTATTTTTCTTATGTATTTCTTTGTTTCAAATTCTTTTGTTTTGTATTGTTTTATAATTCTGTTTTGCCAGTGTATTGTGATGTAATCATATTAAATGCCATCTAGCATTTATTATATGGTTTTACAGATACACAAATGTGTCATGCTATAATCTGAAACATTTCCATGAGTTTTTGTCCATAAGTATGTTAAGTATGTTAAATTTCATTTTCTATGTCTGACACGTGACATATAAATACATGTGACATAAAAACCAAAGATATGAAAAGGCCAAATTTTATAATATCAAAAGATGCACAAATATCTATGGAAGACATATCCGAAGAAACACGGTGATATCAGCATGGGTGTGGGTGTAATCGTGAAAATAGCAGAGTAGAACATTCATGAACCCTAAGGATTTAACCCTAATAAGGCCGGGCCATAATGGCACCCCCCCCCCCCCCCTTCCGCGATTTTTTCGATTGCTCCAAAACGCGGTAAGATGACGCGCCGCTGCTTGGTGACTTTTTTTCTTTTGGGTCTTGCGCATATTTTAAAACAAACATTTTGAAAATCGGACCTACCGTTACGAAGTCACGTGACCTTTTGTCTATGCATGTCAGCCCGGAAATCGCTCAATTTCCTGATCTGTGTACAAAACATATGGAAATATCAGTTTTCGTAAAAAGAGGTATATCATTGGTTATTTGGTCTTGTTTACATTTTATACGTTTGTTTTGGGGTTCAAAATAGTTGAAATATAGTTAGAAATAAAAAAAAAAAAAAAACAATAAAATACATAAGTAAACAAAAACAAAGAAATACATAAGAAATTATAAAAACAGCAGAAAACATAAGGAAGAACCTGGCTCTTCTAAATTTTGTTGTCGTATTATCATTCCAAATGCCCTAAAGAATATATGTAGTGAAAACCAATGTTTAATTATGAAGAATAAATGATTTATGGATAAAAATATTAATTTTATGACCTTATTTGCATAAATTACCATAAATTTGCAAATTAATTAATTTTTCAAAAAATTAAAATTACCCTTATATTCTATACACTTCACTTATCATGCGTGCACATTTTCACGGCGATCAGCCACTTCGCGGTCGAGTTCTTAAGGGGGGCCATAATGCCCCCCCCCCCCCCCCCCGGCCGTAGAAAGACCTCAAACAGCCCGGCCTTTTTAGGGTTAAGGCGCTTTTAACGCATTAGGGGTAAAATTGTGCACCTAGGTTGTGCTTCTAGAAGGCCCCAACCGTTTATAACATTCCATGTCTGTACAACCCCCTTTGCTCCCTGGGTAAAACTGCTTTAAAGGGGACCACCAGGCAAAGAACAACTCATTATTATATGTTTTGATACCGTTTTGTGATATCAAATAGATACCCAACATTTTGCAAAGGGTTGTGTAATTCATAAACAAAGCAATTAATTTCCACCACTTACGGAACCACTGCTATTTACTGGTTCCATACGGGCCAACCATTTGCGAGTGCGCCAATGCAGCTATTCACGCGCATGTTTGTAAACAATAGATTCCCGGGCGATTCGTTCGCTCTGCACGCATTGCAATTCACCGCAAACATCTGCAGTCTGCGTAATTCAGACCGCATGAACGCATGCTTTAGAATGGTGATGCGTTTCCAATTATATTTTGTCTTCTTCTGGAAACATATTTTTGTGAACTTGTTGATGGAATGGAATACTAAAGATGTTACCTTTCTTTAATAAGAATATTATTTTTGGGTAGTGGTACCCTTTAAGTACTGGGAAACGCCCCACACACACACAAAATATATATATATATATGCTTTCATCATCTACCACGTGAAAGAATCGTCATAACTTAGATGTGAGTGTAAAGATTTGGACAAAAACTGCTTTGTAATTGACTAATTTAGCATTTATTGGTTCCAAATAAAACGAACGTTGACAAAGTTTAATAGTCTTCGTGGCTCGATGTTTAGGCACCGGTATAGCGGTCCAGAGTCTCGAGATCGATTCCGGTCGGAGCCTTTTTCTCTTTGCTCATTTTCATTAAAATGTTTACATTTCTGGACAGTTTATTTTATGTTTGAATTGCACTTTTAAAAAAATACTATTATTTAGGCATATTGAATAAAATAATTTATTTTAATATAAAAGTCATCATTATAATGTGTTTGTTAGCATCAAAGCTATAGTCATGGTAGTAGTAACTTAATTGCAATCTCATTGGGCCAGTGTTGCATCTAGGGTCGCCGTACTAGTTCAAAGATGGCTTAAAAGTGATGTTTTTTCTGCTACAGTGTAGTTACCCTTCTTTGATGAGATCGAAATGTATTCCTATTCCAATGTCGCAACAAAGTAAGGTAAATTGGGGCCATCATGTTGCCTGCCATTTCGAAGTCAAGCAGAAAGAATTGAAAAAGACGTTTATTCATATCATGTATGTGGTGTGGCAAGATTGGTAGAGCGCGCGCTTTCCGATCATGAGATCCCGACTTCGAACCCTGCCCACTGCCTTTGTCCTTCAGCAAGACAATTTATCCACAATTGCTGCTCTCTACCCAGGTGTATAAATGGGGACCCGGTAGGAGGTGAAAGCCTTTATGTGAAGGATCTTCTCAATGCCCATATGAGCCGCTTGGAATGAATGCTCCCCACGGAGTGGAGATGGTGCACACAATGTGTGCTGGTTTGCATTGTATCCTAGGACCGGGGGTAATATTATCATTGTAAAGCGCTTAGAGATGATTATCAATTATTTTAGCAGGGTTGCCAACTTTGAGCTAGAGGTGAGAGTAAGACATCGCAAGGGAGCGGAGCGACCGAGCGGGGAGAGAGTGTGGGAAGGTGTTATTCCTCCCACTCATGGTAGGGAGCTTTTGCACTTTGAGACTTGAAATTTTGCAATTTGGTGCTTACCTAGAGAAGAAATTCGGACTTTAGATTTACTGTATGTGGGTAAGCGTGTCACGATTGATTTGATCGATCGGGACTAATTTTTTTATTATATTTTTTCATGAAGATAATGTGCAATTAGCACAATCAGGTAGAAAACGGTGATTCCAGTCTTCAAGTTTGAACGTTAATATCTATCTTGTTATTGCCTGATCCTACTCGAATTTGTTATAATTGACAAGCCTGTGTATTCCCATTTACATTTATACCATTTTTACCTTGATTAAAGTGGCCTGGCAAAGCAAATGCATGTTATCTTCTGCATAGGCGTACCCAGGGGGAGGGGGTTCAACCCCCCCCCCCCCCCCCCCTCCTTTTCAACTTGTAGCTGGTCTCGAGACCAAAATTTAGCGGTCTTGACCATCATTACCGATGGTCTCGGCCTCAAAAAGTGCGAAGAATCCTGGTCTCGGGCTCGAAAATGTTGAAAATTCTCGGTCTCGGCTCCGAAAATTGTCTACGACTACCCGGTCCTGATCTCGGTCTCGAAAATTTTGAAGGTACTTGGTCTCGGCTGCGAAAATTTTCTTCGACTACCCATCCCGTTTTTACCTTGATTAGGTTGTTCAGAATGTGATTGATTTGATCGATCGGGACTAATTTTTATTATATTTTTTCATGAAGATAATGTGCAATTGGCACAATCGTTAAAGTAGAAAACGGTGATTCCACTCTTCAAGTTTGAACGTTAATATCGATCTTGTTATTGCATGATCCTACTCGAATTTGATATAATAGACCGCTTCTGTAATGTATGCAAATAATATGCGTATGACGTCAGACTCTCCGTCGTCAAGCTTAACAAAAGTAACTAGGTCCGGCAAGCTAGCTTGCCGGACATGGTTACTTTTATTAAGCTTGACGACGGAGAGTCTGACGTCATACGCATATTATTTGCATACATTACAGAAGCGGGACAAGCCCGTTCATCCCCATTTACATTTAAACCGTTTTTACCTTGATTAAGTTGTTCAGAATGTGCAGCAGACCTGAATATGGAACCATTGACAACTGAGGGTGAATTCTCCTTTTGTTAGGAGAATCGCTGTGTTATGAGTAGTGTTGTGGTGATTACACAATAGCAATGCATTTTCCAGCGATTCAATCTGGACTTTGCACCATATTCAGGTGCAATGCACGTTTTTTTTTTAATGAACATTACAAATGGAGCGTAGTGTAAAGGGGAATAAACAGGCCTGATATGATACATTGTTCATTTCACAGGGTTAATCGTTAAGGTAGAAACGGTGATTCTACTCTTCAAGTTTGAGCGTTAATATCTATCTTGTTATTGCCTGATCCTACTCGAATTTGTTATAATTGACAAGCCTGTGTATTCCCATTTGCATTTATACCAGTTTTACCTTGGTTAAAGTGGCCTGGCAAAGCAAATGCATGTTATCTTCTGCATAGGCGTACCCAGGGGGAGGGGGTTCAACCCCCCCCCCCCCCCTTTGACGAACAAAATTACTGTTTTGGGGCGGTTTGAACCCTCCAGCCCCCCCCCCCCCCCCCCCCCTCCTTTTCAACTTGTAGCTGGTCTCGAGACCAAAATTTAGCGGTCTTGACCATCATTACCGATGGTCTCGGCCTCGAAAAGTGCGAAGAATCCTGGTCTCGGGCTCGAAAATGTTGAAAATTCTCGGTCTCGGTTCCGAAAATTGTCTACGACTACCCGGTCCTGATCTCGGTCTCGAAAATTTTGAAGGTACTTGGTCTCGGCTGCGAAAATTGTCTACGACTACCCATTTTTACCTTGATTAGGTTGTTCAGAATGTGATTGATTTGATCGATCGGGACTAATTTTTATTATATTTTTTCATGAAGATAATGTGCAATTGGCACAATCGTTAAGGTAGAAAACGGTGATTCCACTCTTCAAGTTTGAACGTTAATATCTATCTTGTTATTGCATGATCCTACTCGAATTTGTTATAATTGACAAGCCCGTTTATTCCCATGTATATTTAAACCGTTTTTACCTTGATTAAGTTGTTCAGAATGTGCAGCAGACCTGAATATGGAGCCATTGCCAACTGAAGGTGAATTCTCCTTTTGTTAGGAGAATCGCTGTGTTATGAATAGTGTTGTGGTGATTACACAATAGCAATGCATTTTCCAGCGATTCAATCTGGACTTTGCACCATATTCAGGTGCAATGCACGTTGTTTTTTTTATGAACATTACAAATGGAGCGTAGTGTAAAGGGGAATAAACAGGCCTGGCCTGATATGAATTTTTTTTTTTTAAATTAACAAATTCCTCATTCCTCTTCGCAAAATCAAGTCGCTTGCTAAATTTTTGCTAAATAAAGCTTATTAACAGATTGCCTTGTTATCTCTCATAATACTGTATAAAACATCTTTGCAGTTAATTTGGTCGCACTGTGCGAATCCTAACCATCTTGCACCGCAGGACCGACATTATTGCGTGTTTTATCTTGTTTTATTTCAACGAATTTACTTTTCGATTTCTGTAGAGTTACACTAAAAAAAAAAAAAACATTAACACCAATTTCAAAATTTTCTCCCCGAGGGAGGGGGTAAATCCTCTTTCCATACTCTCCCCCAGAATGGTATTACATATTATTGTGAATGTATGTGCATGTGTGTGGGTGGGCGTGTGTGCACGTGTGTGTGTGTGTTCGTTCATTCGTGCCAGTCTTCGCCCCAGTCTTCAAAACGGATATACGCCACTGAATAAAGCTAAAGCACCCCTTTGGAAAGATCCTGGATACGCCTATGAACTATGAGGTAATGAAAAACTGAGTGTCGAATTTGAAAGAACATGCAATTTTAATGGCAGAATAAACTTTATTTGGTCAAAATCGGTTAGAAATGTCTGAAATATCAATAAATATATCCGATCGTAATAATTTGGGACCCAAATAAATAGGATGATTTTTTGAAAAAATGAAAAAAATGCTTACACTTTTTCAAAATTGTTCAAAAGTGGTTTTTAAATAGTTGTTGATGATCTCTCTATTTAATCATTATTTCAACAAAATATCACATGCATAATTTTGTATGAAAAATGGTTAAAACCAATTCCTTATTAGAGAGCGCCCTCTTGTGTTTTAATGGCGCCTTTTGAATGATAACAGGCTTCTTACTTAGTCGTTTGTATTTTCTATACCTTTCGAGCATGGTGGAATTATAACTATTAGTTTGTAATGTTATTGTACAGGTTTCGGTTACTAAAGCTCAGCCTTACCAAAACTGTACTACACCTTTAAATGGAGCTAGTAACTTTGTTGAGATGTGCAAAAAGAGATGAATGTTCGATAAAATGTGTATTTGTGTGATTTAATATGTTCACCAAGTAATGTTTGAGAATTTCATGTTAAATGAATGCTACATGGCCGGGTAATGAGCGAAAATGCAAAGTTATATGCGCAGACTCATTTGACTTTGTATGTAGTTATAACTTTCCAGTGGATAACTAAAAATCCGATAACTTCAATCGTAAATATATTTAACCAAGGGGAAATTCGAGGGGAAAAAAAGAAATAACATAATCATAATCATAACCATAACAATCAACATCATCATCACCATTATTAAAATCATCATCATCATCATCATCATCATCATCATCATCATCATCATCATCATCATCATCATCATCATCATCCTCGTCATCATCGTCATCATCATCGCCATATTGGTTTAATACATGTGACAGGTAAATTATCAAATGATACAGTGAAACTTCCTTCAAAATAATTCAAATTCATTTTACATATTTCATTAAAGGTTACCCAAACATAATTGGCCCGTATTCACAAAGGAGGTTTGTACAAACCCCGGTTCAAGACCGCGGTTTACATCTATGGAACGTCAATTGTAAACTTATGGAGAGAGAATGTAAATTCCTTACTTGTTAACAATGTTGATGGTACACATCTCTCTACATCAGTTTACAATTGGCATTCCATAGATGTAAACCGCGGTTTGAACCGGGGTTTGTACAAACCTCCTTTGTGAATACGGGCCATTATTATTTAAAAATATATAATTGGAAGACGCATCACCATTCTAAAGCATGCGTTCATGCGGTCTGAATTGCGAAGACTAATGTATGCAGAGCGAACGAATAGCCCGGGAATCTATTGTCTACAAACGTACGCGAATAGCATTAGTGCACTCGCAAATGGTTGGCCCGTATGGAACCAGGAAATAGTAGTGGTTCCGTAAGTGGTGGAAATTAATTGCTTTGTTTATGAATTACACAACCCTTTGCAAAATGTTGGGTATCTATTTGATATCACAAAACGGTACCAAAACATATGATAATGTGTTGGTCTTTGCCTGGTGGTCCCCTTTAACGTACAATATATTACAAAACACAACAAATTGTATCATGAAGGGGAATTCGATCATTTAGACAAAAAGTACTAAAAACACAACTGGTCATTTTATTAACTTGATTGGGAAAATGATGGGCACAGATGTATTTCACAATCAAGAATAGAATGAATAGAAAAGGGAATATAATATACTGTTCAATAGTTCATGTGAACAAAGAAAATAATCAAAAATATAAATGGTTCATGATAAAAATGTCAATGAATCTTTGGTATTCATTCACATATTGGAATACGAAATCATGCATGTATCACTGTGTTCATCTCACTTCAATTCAAAACATATTTACAACAACTAGGCTAGTAGTTTGTGAGCACTACATAACACTGAGCCAGTGTGTATATCACACTTCGCGCAAGCTGTTTGCAAGATGGCACCACGCTTGGATTTACAAATCGGAACCACCTCTAAACGGTCAAAAATAAGGAGAAAAGTGAGATAATTATGTGCACAATTTTAAAGATATGAAATGTGTAATAGATATGCTATTCTACTGCATGCATGCATGCATACATAAAATGTGAAAAGGAGAACCAACAAAACGGTATAACTACTTTTTGTATTTTTGCATTGTGATTTGCATTGCAGATATATCAATAAATGCATTACTTTCAGTTATTCTGATAGATTTAAATATATATATACAAAAGAGACATCATCAATAAAACTTGACCTTAAAGGTTAATGACAGTAGTGGGAAACGCCCCACCCCCTAAAAATGAAATGTACGCTCTTATTACCAACCATGTGAAATCTAATATAGTTTTACTAATATGGGATTTTACAAATTTTGGCCAAGAAACCGCCCTACTTATTGATATATCTTGCAAAATTTGCTAAATTGATCTGTTGCAGATAGATATCACCAACGCGGAATCGCGCATACGCTACGTGCAATTTGACCGCGTGCGTTCGCTATTCACGGGCTTGTCCCCAGCTTGTCGATATCATCCAGTCCAGCGCTAGCGGCGCGGACAGGTGCGAAAGGGCGGTGGATTTATACATTTCACGGGCGGGTATTGGATTTCTTCCGATATTTCTGCATTTAACGCATCGTTAGTTTCGGATCTTTACCACACAAGCCCTTTTTAGATACTTAATTCAACAATATTGATTCAATTATAAATGTTTTCTGTAACTTTCCCAAAACTGTTATTCATCTTTAAACTAACTTTTCGAGGAGTTTAGATTTGAAACTTGAAAAGAATCCAACTCAGTGTTGGCACATCTGTCTCCCACATGACTCACACCTTTTCATAATAGTCTCATTAATTTCAAACACCAATCACGTGCATTCATTAGGACAATAATTTGGATGAACAATCACCAGTTTTGCCTGGATATTGATACACGTCCCAACAAATGTTTATGAATATAACTTGTCGGTCATAGCCCGGGGGGGGGGGGGGGGGGGGTCTGTCCTCATTGAATGGGGGGGTATCATGCGTGACCAAGAAAAACGAGTAATTAGGGTGTTTTTTACGATCAGGCGAGATACTCGAGTTATCTCGAATAGGGTCTCAAAATCACCCCAAAAATCAGGAAAAAGGGTATCTTTTTTTAGGCTGATAAATTACTCGTTTAGGGTCCCAAAAAGATGAATTACTCGTTTAGGGTCTCAAAAACTCAGCTTACTTGCTTAGGGTATCAAAAATCAGTTAGTATCACTTGCTTTTAATAGGGGTTTACAAAAAAAAGATTACTTGCTTAGGGTATCAAATATAGTTATGACTTGCTTAGAGGGGTTTACTAAAAAATTGATTACTTGCTTAAGGGTATCAAAAAATAGTTATAACTTGCTTAGGGGGGTTACACAATAAATGATTACTTGCTTAGGGGTATCAAAAATACTTGCTTAGGGGTTTACAAAAAATTGATTACTTGCTTAGGGTATCAAATTACCGATAATCATACTTAACTTAGGGTGTATTTTTTGCACCACAGCAAATACTCGTTTAGGGTGCTTTTGGCAAGTCCTTGGTCACGCATAGGATACCCCCATTTTCTATGAGGACAGACCCCCCCCCCCATCCACCCCCCCCACCCCCCCCCCCCGGGGGCGGTCATGCCAGTAAAAGCCTAGACTGCTCTTAATTTCATCAACGATTGGCTTATAAACACGCGTTGCAACATCAATTCCCCATATAAAACATGAGTAACCCATAACCAACTTTAGCAAATTCTAAAATCTCACTCGCGCATGCATTCATTTGGACAAAAGTTAAGGCTAATATTCAAGTTAAGCCAGAAGTCAAGTCCCAATCAGATATTCTTAATCAAATGGCACAATTTAAGCAGTCCAGACCGCTTCCTCATGTTGGTGTCTGTTGTTGTTCTTTGTTTTATAGGCTGTCCAATCTTAAAGATTATTTCCGCCTGGCTAAACACAAGTTTTTGTTTCTTCTTCGGTGATCATAAGATGGCGCTGTTTTATTTTTTCTTTCACCACCTTCTTTAATTGCTCAAGTCCGTTCAATCGATGGTGCAAGCAAAATAACTTAGGTGTAGACCGTGAACAAGGTGCAAGTATCTATAATTATACATATTTAGTTGTGCAGTGCAAATTATGGTCCTACTTTTACCTCTCCTCCTCCTGAGGACGGAGAGTGACAAACACTTTTATATTACATTCACTAATATCATTTATGAAATCACCTACTACCATATACAATAATAAATATATCAGTGGCTTTTATAAAGGCCATCACAGGCTGCAAATGATCTTCTTTCCCCAATGAATTCTGTAAACTCATTTGTTTTACTTTCAGTCGTACAAACAATGTATTTCTATCTTACATGTCGTCGACGATCAGCTTTTAAACCCGCGTTGGCGCAAACCGTCCCCTATAAAAACACACATGATGGTAACCGTCTCAATCATGCAATCCCTCAATAGGACAACAAATAGGTCTGATATTCAAGTTATTCAAGGATATGAATCTAAATCAAAACTTCTAAATAAAATGTCACTCTACATCTCTATGAGTCCAGACCCGCTTCTCTCATATCGTCAATGATCGGCTCTGTAAACCCGCGTTGCCGCGTCGATTCCCCAGATAAAGTCCAGATGGTCGTAGTCCGGGTAGTGCAAGTTGTTCTTGAGGGTTTTGGACAGTTGTGGAATCAGCCACTGGACATCCTTGGGGTCAGCGAGCCAGTCCTGGTCTCGCCCAATGAGATCGAGACCGGAGTGGTCATTTCCTCTGGGTGGTACAGGGGCGGTGTGCTCTGAAAACAACAATACAAAGAACAAAAACGTCAATAATCATATTACTGACAATGGACAAGGAGGAGTCGTATAGGAGGAAGGACAGGAGGAGGAGAAGTATTATTCACTGGACATCTTATGGGTCTGCGAGCCAGTCCTGGTCCCAATAGATTGAGACCGGGTGGGTCATTTTCCTCGGATGGTGGAGGGTTAGGGTTGGTAGAGGGGTGGTGAGCTCTGAAATTTGTACGAGATAATAATATAAACAAATGCTAATCTAAAATCACGAAATAGATGGCCCGATTGGCTACTAGAATATTAAACTATGATGATATCATAATGTTAATATTGAACTAATGCATTGTTTTGGCAACTTTGAAGCCTCAATGAAAAAACACTGCAACTGGCGTCAAATGTTCTCTTTTATTAATTGCAGTGGAAAACAGTGTATTCAGTAATATAGGGTATCAAGGTAAATTGTCTTTCAATATGAAGGTTGACTGTTTGATCACTTATGTTTGTCCTTCAGAAAGACACTTTATCCACATTTGCTGCTCTCAACCTAGGTGTACTAAAAGGGTGTTTGGTAGGAATCTACAGAAAAAATATATCTTCCTTGAAATGCTTGAGAATTTCATCAAGACTGCTTAGCTAAAGCTAAGGTAACATTACTCCAAACGCTTTGAGACTTAATTGTAGTATAAAGGCTCCTCTATACAAATGAACTTTACAAATTATACTCTTTGGACAACATAACATAACCTTTCCCTATATTATGAACAACTCTGTCTCAAATAGAATAAAATAATGTCGCTACTTACTTGGTTGTATATTTCTTCATGTTTTATCAGCTTTGCCTATATATCATACATTTGGAATGTGCCAGAATCAACCATCTGCAAAACAATTCAAAACAAGATATAGAAACAGAACAATCAGTTATTACATTTTGGTCATGTATATGTACAGATTTTAGTTTACTATGTTCATGTGTTAATCCTATATGTTATTCTGTATGCATGGTTACAAAAATACGCAGGCAGTGGTATGTAAGAGAATGCATGTTATGTATACCAAAATAAAATACTTTTTGAATGGGGTTAATAACAGCTACATCTGGAAGTGCAGTATATATATAAAAATCACATTTTCTTAATCATCTTCATCTTCAGTTTGTGCATTGTGTCAACAAAGCTACAAGATGCCTTTAAACGGGTAGTTCAGTTTTGGTATAGAGGGCGCTGCACGAAATAATAATAATTTTTTGTAAAATAATGAAAAACTAAGTGTAAACTTTGAAAGAGCATACAATTTTTGATGGCAGAATCAACTTTATTCGATCAAAATCGTTCGGAAACGGATGAAATATCAATAAATATATCCGATCGGAATAAATTCTGGGGCTTTTTAAAAATATGAAGACACTGCTTACACTTTTTCAAAAATTTTTCAAAAGAGGGTTTTTAATTATTTGTTGATGATCTCTCTATTTAATCATTATTTCAACAAAACATCACATGCATAATTTTGTATGAAAAATGGTTGAAACCAATGCTTTTTAGAGAGAGCGTCCTCTTTGTGTTTTAATGGCTCTTTTTTTAATGATTAACAGGCTTTTTACTTAGTCGTTTGTAATTTTTCTATACCTTCGAGCATGGTGGAGTTATAACTATTAGTTTGTTATGTTATTGTGCAGGTTTTGGTTACTAAAGCTCAGTCTATTGTTACTCTGTATGCATGGTTAAACAAATACGCAGGCAGTGGTATGTGAAGAATGCATGTTATTACCAAAATAAAATAAAACTTTTTGAATGGGTTAAAACAGCTACTTGTTGAAACCAATGCTTGTTTTGAGAGCGTCCTCTTGGTGTTTTAATGGCTCGTTTTGAATGACAACAGGCTTTTTACTTTAGTCGTTTATAATTTTTATATACCTTTCTAGCATGGTGGAGTTATAACTATTAGTTTGTTATGTTATTGCGCAGGTTTTTGATTACTAAAGCTCAGCCTTACCAAAACTGTACTACCCCTTTAATATGGGTGTTCTATTTACTCACCTGGGCATAGTGGACTACATCCATGACGGAGGTCCCTGCTGGAGTATGGCTGAGGTCACTGGAATCCGAGACTGAAACAAAGAAGGGAAAAAGGGAAAAAGGGGAAATTGCTAGTTTGCTCTCTGGGAAGTTGAGGCTGTTGCACAGGACTTGTTGTGGGTTTGAATAGTACACATAAGAATAAGAACAGTAGAGGGATGTGCAATGGTTGTGTCATTGTGTGCTATTAAACAAAATGTATTGTGAAATATTAAAGTGATCCATGAACTTTATTTTTACCAAAAGTAATTATTGTGAGACTTCAATCATATGCCAAATTTCATTAGTTAGATTCTTGGAGAATGATGTGCGAGATTCTTTCATACAAAAGGCATAATGTTTACCCCGTGAAAACAGCAATATATCAATGTCTGATTTGATCCCGATAGTTTGCGTGAAGTATCAGAATGTGGATACTATGTACAATTTGAGAATCCAATCAATTTCTGCTACTCTTGACCACGATCGAAAGCGTCTTTCGACGCTTTCAAATTCAACCTTTAATATCTCAATATTAGGGAGACATTTGAAAACATTATTAACTGATTAAGCCTGGCATAAGTAGAATAAAAATCATGGTACACTTCATTCATAATACTATCCTCAAATCGAAACATGATCCGGG
>JBAMJV010011758.1:0-45218 GCA_037951105.1 Echinarachnius parma
TGCATCAAACCATTTTTTATACATAACTATTTTTCCATCTATTTTAATGTGGGAATTATACCAAAGCGATTGATTCATAATATCTTTAAACTTCACAGGGTTATAGTATCTATAATATGACCAAGCAAAAAGAACATCTTTCCAAAATCCATTTATACCACTATAATTCAAATCACCTCCTGCAAAATTACACAAGAATATATACACGCCACCTATTTTTTTAGTATTGGCATAAAACAATTTCTTCCAATGGCCATCATTTTGTTCGTCCAAAATTCGTTTTACCCATGCAATTTTTAAGGCGTTACAAAAACTTTCTAAGTGCGTCATTTTTAGTCCACCATCATTCAAATTATTATACATTATACTTCTTTTGATTCGATCACCTTTATTGTTCCAAATAAATTTAAATAGTCTTTTTTGAAGAGTATCAAAAAACTTTTTAGGTGGGTTAGGGGTGTTGCTAAACAGATATACAAACTTTGGAATTACAAGTGCTTTGATCACTGCAATTTTCCCAGCTAATGACAAACTCCTATTACTCCAAACTTTTAACAAATTATCAGTTTCTTTAACTTTTTCTTCAAAATTTAAATCGTATAAATCAAAATCGTCTGAGACAGGTATTTTTATACCTAGATATGTTAATGAATCAGACACCCATTTAAATTTCCTATCTTTACAGAAAGTACCTTGAAAGTTACCTAAACGCACAATATTACTCTTCTCTATGTTTATTTTCAAACCGGATATATTTGCAAATCGTGATAACATTTCACAACATTTATCTAAATTTCTCTCAGTCGCTGATAAATAAATAATAGTATCATCTGCATATTGACTCAGTTTCACCTCCGAGTCGTTTACACGGATCCCTAAAAAATCATTTGATTGTCTAATCATTGCCCCTAGAATTTCAGCACCAATCAAAAATAAGTAGGGTGAAAGAGGGCAGCCTTGTCTTACACCCCTCTGTAAACTGAATGACGGTGATGAATATCCATTATTGAGTACACAACCTTCAATATTATTATAAAGTGTTTTTATCCATTGAATACAATCTTCTTTAAAACCAAATTTCCTTAAGCATTTATACAAAAAATTCCATTCTACAGAATCGAATGCTTTTTCGAAATCAATAGAAAAGGCAAGACCATCTACAGAGTGAGTTTTACAAAATTCTATCATGTCTAAAAACAAACGAATGTTTTCTCCAATAAACCTATTTTTCATAAAACCAGTTTGATCAGAGCAAATTAATAATGGAAGTACCTTTTTTAATCTATTTGCTATTATTTTTGCCAATATTTTATAGTCTGTATTTAATAACGAAATCGGACGCCAATTTTTCAAATATAAATTATCTTTTCCCTGTTTAGGTAATAAAGTAATTATTCCTCTTCTCATTGAGGGACAAAGTTCACCTTTTTCAAAACATTTATTAAATACTTGGCACAGATCATCTTTTAACTCATGCCAAAATACTTTATAGAAATTAACAGAAAGCCCATCTGATCCGGGTGTTTTATCATTGGGCATAGACATTACTGCTTCAAAACACTCATCTTCTGTGATGGGTCCTTCGCATAAAACTGCAGATTCTTCTTCTAAAACGGGTAAATCATATTCATCCCAACAAAATTCATTATTTTCTTTTTCCGTGTGTCTAGTTGAATACAATTCTTCATAAAAATTCTTCTCTTCCACCAGGATATCTTTTGGCTCTGTCACCAGTGTCCCATTGACATATAATTTTGTTATATGTTTTTTGTCAAAATTCCGTTTTTCTAGGTTAAAAAAATATCGTGTATTCTTTTCTCCTTCAGCTATCCAAGTTGCTCGTGTACGAACCATTACACCTCTTATATAAATTTCATGTAAATGAATCAATTCAGTTTCATATACATCAATCATTTCTTTCAATTCATTATTTCGAGGATCCAAATTTAAAAGTTGTTGTGTTTCTTCAATTCTTTTTCTTAGTTTGTCTATATGTTGATTATTCTCTTTTTTATTTAATTTAGGCAAATGGGTTATTTTTTGTTTTATTTTAAATTTAAAATATTCCCATTTCCTCTCCGTGCCTGTTTCCTCAGGCTTTTTTAGAAAAGAAACAATAGATAGTCTAATTTCATCTTTTATCTTTTCATTCATCAATAAAGAAAAATTAAGTTTCCAAAAACCAGGTCCCCTCTTAGGAACCGAACGATTTATTACAATAGTTATAGCTGAATGGTCGCTACGATAACCAAACTTAATATCACATTCATTAACAAACTCCCTTAAACTACTAGAAATAAGAAAATAATCGATTCTACTCTGAGACCCATTCGATTGCCAAGTATACTGAACCTTACATGGGTTTTCAACACGCCAAATATCAATCAAATCATAATCTTGTTTTAAAGTTTCAAGGCAATCATAGCATTTAGGGTGGTATTGTTTTGAAGTTGGGTGTCTATCTAAAAAAGAGTTTTGTACCGTGTTCCAGTCTCCGCCAATAATTAGAGGCTCTGACCCATACGTTCCTAACATTTCCTGCAATGTATTAAATACATTACAATCATCGTTATTAGGACCATATACATTAACAACAGTAAAATGTGTACTTTCATGCATAACATTTAACATAAGAATTCGACCTTGAGTATCTCTATGGATTGAAGATATTTTCAAATTATTATTTGATTTAATTAAAATACATACTCCTGCACTGCAAGATGTACCATGTGAAAAGTAACATTTAAATCCCCATTCACTTGCCCATATTTTCTCTGAATTTTTAACACTGTGTGTTTCTTGTAAACAAAATATATCGAATTGCATGTTTCTAAAATAATCAAACATGCATCTTCTTTTTAATCTATCGCCTAGACCTCTTACATTGAGTGAGCATATCTTTACATGAAGTGTATTGTCAGCCATAATCTTTTGATGCATATATAATGTTGCAGTCGAATGAAATTGTTATAAAGTTAATGAAGCAAATTGATATTATATAGTACATACAAAATAAAAACAACAACGCATAGATCAAGTCTTTGATCATTTGAAATAAAAACATAAATGTGGACATTGCTCCTTAGCAATCATCTTGTTCACCAAAGTAAATAGTCATAGGGCAAAACAAAACAGGAGCATCTAATGTGATCAGAAAGTAGGCTTTATTTATCAACCTACGATAGATTCAAAAAGGTGTGTTCCATAATGTTGTTTTATTGTTACAGTCAATCAGATACCGTGTAGGATGTTTTTTGTTTTTTTAAAACCTAGTAACTATTATCATCTTTTATGTCTGATAATCTGAGGGTTTTTAGTGGACCGGGTGCATCTTTTGGGCCGGTTTTGTATTTGATCACTCTTGGCACCGAGTAAGGTATGAACGCGAATTTATTCTCTTGTCGCATCTTTTTCACTGTTACCATCAGCCTTTTGTGCTCTTCCCTGGTGTCTTTGTGCACGTCGTCACTGATACCGACGCGGGAGCCTCGGATTCGAACATCTTTTAACGCAGAGCTGCGTTTCAGGATGGCTTCGCGATCAGCGAAGCGGAGAAGCTTCACGTGTATCGGGCGCGGTCGGGAGTCGTCACGTGATCCGCCAGCTGCTGTACTACGCCTTCCCCTCGGGGTCCGATGAGCCCTCTCAATCTCGACCTCTTGAATATTCAGATTTGTAGATAGGAACTTGTCGGCGTACGTTGCGCAATCTGCCCCTTCTTCGCCCTCGGGAATGCCGTGTAGGATTATGTTCTTTTCTTTGCTG
This sequence comes from Echinarachnius parma, assembly GCA_037951105.1. Classification (NCBI taxonomy): domain Eukaryota; kingdom Metazoa; phylum Echinodermata; class Echinoidea; order Clypeasteroida; family Echinarachniidae; genus Echinarachnius; species Echinarachnius parma. The sequence goes on from JBAMJV010011758.1 coordinate 3,766, forward strand.
CGGTTGACTAAGTCTGCCACATTCTTTCGAATCTCATTTGCATATTCGTAGTCTGCTTTTCTCGCACGGATCTCTCCCACATTTTCCTTTAATTCCGTCACCTCGTTTTCAAGAAATCCAACACCATTTTCCAGATCTATCAATCTTGTGTCAAAATTCTTCATCTTCTTCTCAATGTTTGTGACCTTTTCAGATATGTCGTCCACTTTCTTGCAAACTTCATCCAACACAGACACTTTTTGTAATATTGTACGTAGTAATGATTCAGTGTTGTCAGTACATACCGATACTTCAGCTGTGGGCGTGGCACTTTCGTTTTCCATTTTTTTGTCTGTTTCCCCTTGCTTGTCATCCGAACTTGACATTCGAGATCGTTTAAATCCAAACATATTAGTTGTCTGTAGTAGATATTGCTGAAAATGGAATATAGTAGTTGAAAGCCGACAAAAAACTCAGTATTTACTCGCAGCTCCGATTTTGTCCTTCCTGTCTATCTCGACATCAAGGGCGCCCTTTGTCAACAAAGTTACTATATAGATCCCTTTAATAATTCAACCCAAACAAACACATAATAGGCTTAATGTTAAGTTTAGATTTCGCAGTCTTTTACTACAAATGTGTCTCGATTTATTTATAAATCCATATTTTATCGATATTACCATTATCATATCATTTCTTTTTTTTTTATTATATGTGAATAATTATTTAACTTAGAATAGTATTACAACTAAATAATGTTTAGAAATCATATATTTGTCATATTCGATTGGGCCGATTGTTGTGATAGTATTGTTGACATTGCCATTCTTTGTTTTGTATTCATTCGTATTAAAATCAGGATGCATTAATTACAAAATTGAAATGAACACAAAAGAGTGGGGTTGGTTGTGTGTAATTGTACAATTGTAAGATTCATTATACAACAACAACAACAATGGAGTTCAATCATTCAAGACACATGTGCATCAGCACCTTTTGACAAGGACATCAAGTATCTGAGGGCATTCAGAAATCTTAAGCTGGTGTGAACCATTGATTGGCCTATGAGGATGTCTTTTATAGCGCTCTTTGCCTATAATAGAGTTAGATTTATATCTCACCTTGTGGGCTATTTTTCACTATAGCATATTATTAAAAAAAAAAAAAAAAAAACGTTTTCACTTTATGTGCTGTTGTTTCTGTGTTTGCATTATAATACTTTCAAAAACAGCTTCTTCGATCTTCCAATATTTGGGATGCTTCGACTTAAGTTGCATGGAGAGTGAAATTCACTTTGTTAATTCAACTTCGATGAGTACTAATATGTGCATCACTGAATGTGAGAAGAATGGACATTTAGCAGCTGGGCTTGTTCTAGCAGATGTCTGTCTTTGTGGTACCTCGTATTGCTCGCATGAGAATTCGAGCGAACGACGTTGTAACAGGGACTGTGGACTGCCTTGTACTGGGGACATGAGCCTTACCTGCGATGGTGTCGGTACAATACAACTTTATCAGGGTATGTCACTTTACGTGGATATCAATTTAGTATTTCCAATATGTATTAAGATAAACCGTTTGTGCGAACCAATGAACCCTACCATACTATATGTGTAGCAATATATAAACCTTTAGAATTTTGAGTTTTAGATTGTATAATCAAAGTTTCATCTATGCAGAATGTTATCTTTCATAATGCGAATCTCTACTTATTTGTGTATTATAATAAACAAATTAAAAAGTTTACAACTAACATTTATCAAAAATATTCCGTAGTTCAAAGATGCAATAACATAACGTAACGCCTAGGGGCCGAGGGTTTTGATGGTCGAGACCGCTAAAAAGTGGACTTGAGACCCGTACAAATTGTTAAAGGGAGTGTGGGGGTTCAAACCCCCAAAACAGTCATTTTTTCGTCAATTTGTGCTTACCCCCTTGGGGATACGCCTATGACACAACTACTGTAGGATAGAAGGAATCCAAATGTATGCAAAGTGGATGGCATTTATTACAAGCTACAGCACAAAAAAGAAGCAGAATATTTGAATATAATTATCGAATTGTTCTATACCGTCTGAACTTCAATATGGTTAATATGGAAAGACTTTCCTCTGATTGTGCTCCTTTTGTTAGGACCTTCATTGCAACAAGCAACGGAAATACCACAAGAACCCACAGAAATGCAAGAAAACATTCAACACTATACTAGTAAGTTTACTAATTTGGTCTTTACAATTCTGAGCATGGAAATATTATGTATTTGGTATTAAATGCAACCTCATTGACCATGCAATTCTATTATATTTGACTTACATTTCAACAATCAGCCTTCATTCAATTTTTTTTAAAGGATATGCTTGATAATGCATTTAGTGTTATCTATTAATGAATTAAAACTTCTCTCTAATATATCCAATCGTTTATGCGTTTGTCATGTGTGATGTTAGTAAGATACAATACATACTGAAAATAGCTTAATAGAAAATATGTCTTTTCACCCATAATTACTGGCATTTGTAAATAATTTAGTATTTTTCTTATACTTTCAGAAATGTGGGCGATACTCCTAACTGCATCTGCTATCGTTGTACGTCTGTCGTGTCTGATTCTTCTTGGTGTATCTATCACCACCTTTGCGTATAACAGGTAGGCAGTAAAGGAACGGTGTTGAACTTACAACCTTACACTTATTTCGTTTCATTAAAGAGGAACTAAATGCTGGCAAGATGTTGTTTTCAATTTAATAATTAAGACAAATACTGCTGAAAACTACATACCTCATGCATGGTACCTACTCTCATACATGTCATATACATGTAGTTACTACTGACATGATTTCCAATGATCCTCAATTATAACAACTACATGTCATATATCTGCTTATATTATTTCCAAAAAAAAACTGATTGGTAAAACGAAGTTTCTGAACACCGGTCTCACTGGCCACTCAGCCTCCTGGTGTAGTTATGGGTACGACATCAGACAACAGCATCCACAACGATGAGAATGTCAACGGGGTTGCCATTAAAGGTCATCAAACGTGGGGATGCTACACTGCGGGTCGCCATTTTAAACTAGGCTAAAGTTTGTACACACAGCAGTAACATTGATTCAATGTGGGCATTACGCATCGTGCGCAAGTCGTTTGCAAGATGGCATCAGGTGACTGATTTACGAATTCGAACCTCCACCTTTAAATATGAACATGCAATCTACCGTCTTCATGACAGAAAAGACTCGGTTGCATCTAAACAAAAATCAACGGACGTCCATATGCCGTTCTATACAAAAATCAGTGCAAACGGGTCTTCAAGAAAGATCGATAAAGTCATGTTGTGGAGACAAAGAGATTGATACCCCGCCGCGGGTCATGCAGGAGACGAAAACTATGGCTGGAATTCACAAAGGATCGTTGATGTAAACCATGGTTTACATCATATAGAGTGCTGCATGCTTGTAGACAAGTTAAAGTACAAAGTGGACATCATGATAATTAGCTAATTGCTAATGATAGGGCTGCTAAATAGCGTTACCCAGAATGAAATTCACCAGCTAGGATCATAGACCTTCATTTGGTGTGTTTCATTTTAATAAGTAGCTTCAACATAGTTAATGAATAAGAAGTGTACATTCTTACTCCATCATTTAACAAAGGGCGCTCCATAGTTTTAAAAACCTCTGTTGTGGATTGTACCCTATGTATTGGAGAAGCAAAATTTAAATCAAAAGTAAACGACCAATTCGAAAGGAATTATTCTCATTTAAAAGTCCTTGATAAAGTGTACATTCGCACGGATTCAAAACAAGCGAAATCATTGCTGAAGTGTGTATTTATTTATGTATTTACTTTTTTATTCATGGTATTTATTTTGAACACGTATGGCAGCATACTAGCCGAATTGCACGTGCTTAACATTAAATTAAATGAAAACAAACGATGTAATTCATATAAATACGAACCATGAATGCGAAATTTAACTTTAATACATGTATAGAAACATTATTCTGAAAACCACATATTGAATTCAAGAATTAAACAGAATTGTAACTAAAGTTCAAACATAACCTAAGGCAAAGATATTGATGAGAAATACAATTTCTTACACTTGTCTAAATAGTCATCAAATCTGTTTCATTTATTCGACGCAACAAATTACACAAATGAAACAATGCATCCGTATAGTCTTAGCTTTAATTGAGTTATGTGTATGATTGTGCATATTCATAATATTCGACATTTCCATACATACATGTCCACGACAAGAAGTACGATACTCTTGATTAATCGCTTTGTATAATTCTGTGTCTAATAGCTTAACAATTTTAAAATTGTAAAGCTTTAAAATTGTATATGTTTGAAGCGAAACTCGAATAATGACATTTGTTCAATAACTCTATTGCGTTTGAAATTATGAATTTAATTGGCATACTAGGTTGTGGTGCCATTTATGAATCATTACATTGTCCTTTGTATCCTTACAAAATATTCTTTTTTATTTCTGTATAATTATTATGTTTGTCTCCCAGAACAAGTAATGTAGATGAACTTTAAATTATGAATCAAAACCATGACGATCATCGTAAACGCAATAAAGTATACCATCTTTTGACTTTAGTTCTACATGTAACTTGTTTATTTAAAGTTTATTTAAAGGGGTAGTTCAGTTTTGGTAGAGAGGGCGCTGCACATCACATCTTATAATTATTTGGGGCCCAAATAATTAGATGATTTTTTCAAAAAATTAAACAAATGCTTGCACTTTTTCAAAAATGTTCAAAAGCGTTTTTGAAATAGTTGTTGATGTTTTATTTCAATAACGGATAATGCATAATTTTGTATGAAAAATGGTTGAAACATATGCCTTTTTAGAAAGCGCCATCTTGTGTTTGAATGGCTCTTTTTTTTAATGATAACGGGCTTTTTACTTAGTCGTTTGTAATTTTGTATACCTTTCGAGCATGGTGGAGATAACTATTAGTTTATAATGTTACTGTCCAGGTTTTGTTACTAAAGTTCAGTCTTACCAAAACTGTTCTACCCCTTTAAGTTTTTATAAATAATTTTTTCGAAGCCGACACCGAGTACTTTCAAAATTTTCGAGACCGAGACCAGGTTCCTTCACAATTTTCGACACCGAGACCAAGTACTTTCCAAATTTTCGAGACCGAGACCAGGTTCCTTCAAAGTTGAAAACCTCTCTCAGTGGGGGGGGGGGGGGGGGGGGGGGTGGGGGGGGGGGGGTGTGTCCGTACAATTTTTTCGAAGCCGACACCGAGTACTTTCTATATTTTCAAGATAGAGACCAGGTTCATTCAACTCTCTCGGTGGGGGGGGGGGGGGGGGGGGGGGGGGGCGGTTTCCGTTGAAAAGAGTCGAGACCAAATACTTTCACAATATTCGAACCCGATACCGGAGATCTTTTTTTTTTTTTGGTACCGAGATCGGGTTTTAGTCGGTTGTTACCACGTTTTAGTCGGTCAAGACCAGGTTTTAGACGGTCAAGAAAGCTTAAAAGTAGTCTCGAGACCAGCTAAAATGTCCTTACAGCCATGTTGGGGTCAAAGGAGGGGGGGGGGGGGGTTGAACCGCCAACCCCCCCCCCCCCCCCCCCACCCTGGGTACGCCTATGCATACAACTAATGTTTTCTTTTTCACTCGTATAGATACACAAACAAAAATATATCCTTCCCTAAAACCAGGGGGGGATGATTGTACATGTCATCCCCCCCATCTTGTGAGGTGGGGGGATGCATCCCCCTCATCCCCCCCGTTGTCTACGCCCCTGGATAATTATGTACTACAATTATGTCTGACCGAAACTGTGCTATCCCTTTAAAGTGGTAGTTCAGTTTTGGTATAGAGGGCGCTTCAAGAAAATAATGTGTGGTGAGGTAATGAAAAACTGAGTGTAAAATTTGGAAGAGCACACAATTTTTGTTTGATCAAAATCGGTTCAGAGACGGAAGTCGCTGAAATCTTCATAAATATTCAATATCTTAACTTTTTATTTTGTTGTTTGTAATTTGTTATTCCTTTCGAGCATGGTGGAGTTAAAACTATCAGTTTGTATAGTGTGTTATGTTATGTGCAGGTTTTGGTTACTTAACTTGAGTTTGACCAAAACTTTACTATCCCTTTAAGATAAAATATGGTGGGAATCCCACTAATCCCACCATCTCCCCACCCCTCGTGTTGTCCTATACTAAATATGCCTTTAAAATGTGGGGCCCCGATGCACGCCACCTCCCAAATACTTAAAAACAAAATGTAAAACAAATATGATTGGTATATCCTTTAAACAATGCATAGAGTACATCCCCCCCCCCCAAATGTTGCGAGCCCCACTCCCCCCCCCCCCACTAAAAAAAAACATAACAATGAAACAAATAATACTCTAGAGCCACTTTGTCTATATTATGTAATGTTAGTTTCTGATAAATTACCTTGTCATCAGAAACTGACACTTCAACTGGACAGGATTAATCATGTACGATCATCTGTAAATGCATGGCCAGACGTGGGGCTCATATACCATGATGAAAAGGTGGGGGTGTCAAGGGTTTGTGGTTTTAAGCTATGAACAAAAATAAGGCAACAGAGAATAGTATGTGAAGTTATAAAATGACACAATTAATATTTAATTTCAAACTTCCAACAATAAATATCAATTAAAAGGTATATATCAAGAATTATTTTTAAAATTTACGCATATATAAATCTTCAATTAAGGTAAAAAACTATGCGTGTAGCCACTAATGATATTCACTGTGAATCCAATTTCATTGCCATATCTATTCACAACAAAATAATTAATACAAATAATAATAATAATAAATAAATGAAATACTTAGATGGCCATATAGCTATTAAGCCTAACAAAAGTCCCGCGGTCTATTTTTGAAGATGATCTGCTGATTGTGCGAAGGTTGATATGCTGACTGCTGCGATAATGATGAGGTGGTTGCCCCACGTCCCAGACGTGGCTCCTGACGTTGCTCCCGTGCGCTGATATACAAATAATACACGGTCTAGAGTGTGTTGTGCAAATGCATTGCACTCGAGGCTATGTTAGCTGTGCGTTGTGCACGAGGCGAAGCCGAGTGCGCATGCGCACAGCTAACATAGCCGAGAGTCAATGATTTTACATGACGCACGATTAAACAAGACCGTAGTATTATTTGTTTTATAAAACAGGCTCAACCACGGATTGGTTTATTTTGCTAGATTATTGAAAACAGACTCGCCACAATTAGTAACCCAGTCTACCTACTCTCTAGAGTGTGAATTTATTAGGAATTTACCAAATCAATCATCACTAGAGTGCACTCGCTTCACTGAATTTGACTTTGCAAGCTCAGCAGATCAAATGCAGTCGCCGAAATTCCGAAAATTTTCCCATTAAAAGTGAAAATTATCAAAGAATTATATGCATTTCCATTCCAAAACTTCCCAATATCAAACCATATACCATATAATTTACGAATCGCTAAGATTTATTTACTACAGAACAGATTATTTACAGAACGAAGCATTTTCCATCTTTTTTTGTATCACTTTCGCAAGTTTTACTTCGTTGAACTATGTAAACAAGCATTGTGACGTCACAAGCCGTGCAAATATCGCGCAACAAAAAGTGACAACACATGTGTGTTACGCTTTTTCTTGTTTGTTTGTTGAAATTTAATGAATAGTCACGTGACTGGATTTAACCAATCACGTTACTGAATTTACCAGAGCCGTTTTAAAATTTGCTGACAATCGATCGCGTGATGGGTGTATGATGGTGGCCAATCCTAATCGATAACAGGTGCTTTGTCGTATGCCGACGCCACTGCCGAGTCACCACCCCGTTGGATAGCCGAGGCTGGCGGGAGTTCTGAAAGCTGGCTCCCCTAACTCCGGCTGAAAATAGACCTCCCGGATGCGGTATATACTATATCTGTCTCCGCCATTCCGGGTAAGAGCGAGTAGGTGCCAACGAGGATTTCTCTGTGCTGGTTATCGCCTTGAAATGCTGACATTGCTAAATTTACTAAAATACTCGACATCACTGTCATTCAAGTTCCATTAATTATTCAAGCCGCATTTACAATACCAAGCAAAATAATTATTTTCACTCGTCTACCAGGCACCTGCTCTCCTTCATCACGACTAAAATAGTATCTCCCCAATTTTCTCTGCCCCACAATTAACAATCATTCTCAAAACCGCGCCCCGGGTCACATGAGTTTTCACCCGCTAAAATCTTTTTAATTACAGGCGCCATCTATCGACGGTGTCCCAAATAAATCGTTGTATTCATGTTTTTATTTACCCACCTAATTCACTTGTGACATAACCTTACTATCCCTTTAAGATAAATATGGTGGGAATCCCCACCCACTACCCCACCATCTCCCCACCCCTCGTGTTGTCCTACACTAAATATGCCTTTAAAATGTGGGGCCCCGATGCACGCCATCTCCCAAATACTTAAAAACAAAATGTAAAACAAATATGATTGTTAGATCCTTTAAAACAATACATAGAGTACATTTCCCCCCCCCCCCCCCCAATGTTGCGAGCCCCACTCCCCCCCCCCCCCCCTAAAAAAAACCATAACAATGAAACAAATAATACTCTAGAGCACTTTGTCTATATTATGTAATGAGAGTCGTATACAGCCTAGCTTTCGATCCTAGCAGAATCTTCGTCAGGGCACAAATGACAGTAACTACAGAAAAAACACAGAATATATACCAACATAAACACATGTATGGAAGGGGGGCTGGAAAGAGGAAGGAGGCGGAGACACAAAACAATGAAAGCAACTGTGAGTGGGTGAGTGTCAGGACTGCTTGACCAATCAGGTAAAAACAGGCATGGGTGGGTCCTTAGTGGCTGCAGTCAAAGAAAATGTGATGAGAGTGTAAGGCTTAGAGAAGAATAGAGGTAGGGAGGATCAAAGAAATAAATCAAGAAATGGAAAGAGACATGTGAACAAAAGACAGTTGATGAGGTGTGGGAGTGCACTGGGGCATTGAGAGGGGAGGAATGTAATGTTAGTTTCTGATAAATTACCTTGTTAAGTGTCATCCAGAAACTGACACTTCAATTGGACAGATTAATCATGTACGATCATCTGTAAATGTACGTATAGCCAGACGTGGGGCTCTACCATGATGAAAAAGGTGGGGGGTTACATTTCTTTTTATGGGCAGTGATGGAGGGCCATTCTCTAGCTCCAAATACGCGGTTTCTCGGGCGGCTTAACAGAGCTATATATGGCATAACCACGGGGGGCACTGGTGATAAGGTACTCCCAATAATTTGATAAAACAAAACGAACAAAAAGAGGAAATAGTTCATTGAGTGCCTCCATCCCCCATGAAGTCTCTAGGCATATCAATCTAACCATGCATGATACGCCACTGGGCATGAGAGGTATCCCTTCACATTTTGAAATGGCATTTGGGGAACTAAAATCATGTCACAATATTTGTCTAGGCTATCTCCCTTATTGAGTATTCCCGTATTTTCCCGTATTTTCCCGTATTTTCCCGTAGTTTCCCGTATTTTAGTTTGTGAAAGTATTGTGTTTTTATCAGATAAATCATAATGATGTGACACAAGAATGCTTCAATATACTTAGAAGTGAACAGTGTGGTCTCACAGGAAGTCATTGTTTGTTTTGTCTGTTAATCATGACACCTAGATATTGAAGACCAATACAAGTGATTAGATCAATTATTTTCAAGTATGGTCATAATGCGAAGGTATTTACCTTAATTTAATGTATTCATGAAAGTGGTAAGCATTATATTATGTCCAATCGGAAAGGTTATGGGGCAAAAGCTGTAACAAGGGGGCAGCGCCTAGCCCTACACACCCACCCCCCTTCCACCCACCCCTGTACTTCCCCTATTCTAACTACGCCGTTGCTTTTCTTTCGTAGAGAACACTACTTGTGCGGTCGTATTAGTTTCGTCATCTTCACTTTGTTGATAAGAGTTAGTGATCATACGTGATAAGTGATCATGATAGTACGTATTATAGTGATCAGTTCAAATGTAGCTCACTGCCGGGTAATAATGCAGCAGATCCACGCGGAAGCGGGCATTTCAGTTACGAAAATGGCGTCGGGCAGGCAAGTGGTGTTCTCAAGTTTCCTGCTTGTATACGTTTTAATTAACAATTGTATACCTGCACTTGGCGACAATGGCGATGGCGATTGTTTTGAAGTTGATCTTGGACGAAAGGTGAATATAAGTCTTAATATCTTTCAATTATACTTTCATTAGAACTATATGACATCTTTGACCAATTTCTGATTCATCTATGACTATCCAGTCAATAGGTTAACACCTGAACAATTCAATCGTAAAACTCTTTTTAACGAAATGGGAACAAATGAAACCTTTCCCATGCTTCTATATTGTTAATACAACGAGGAGTACAATTTGTACAAAATACAATTTTGAGGAGTTGGACAATGTTACTAGATCCCTTGAATGGAAACATGACTAATCGTCATAAAAAAAGTAATATATAGACTGTTATTATGTCAATGTGTATATCCTAACGATATATACAATTTGTTTTATATTATATAACTTCTTTTAAAAACAGCTTCTGCGCATTTCAAGTACTTGGGGTGTTTCAGATTGAGTTGCCTAGAGGAGATCCATCAGAGAAGTCACAATAGCATGACCATTGGCTGGTGTGTCGCCGAATGTGAGAAAAAAAGATGCATAATGGCCGGAATTACTCAGGGAATTCTGTGTCTTTGTGGCAACAATTCTTGCTGGCCAGGCAACTCGAGTAATGAGAAACATTGCGAAAGCCATTGCGGGATACCTTGTGGTGGAAACGATGCTTTGTACTGTGGTGGCCACACTGCGATGCAACTGTATCACCAGGATCACAGTATGTCACATATCCATTAATTAGTATTGAATAATCCTGTTTAAACCTTGTATAGCTATGAATAATATTATGATAGGGAAATGCATTTCAATGAAAATGACATGAGACCTTTAAATTCGGAATAAATTCGACTTTCCTCTTCACAATTTATCTCTAATATACATTTGACAACATGGAATCAGAATAGAAAGGAAATTTTAAAAGAACTTTAGAATATCACCAACTTGATATTATATACATAATATACTTGTAGCTTATTAACTGAAATTGAATATGCCTTTAACAACGAACGTGCCAAGTGCTTGCAATGCAGCTACTGATTGGATGCCACGTCTATGATTGCACGCAATGGTAATAGAGTACTTGCCCATGCCCATTGTATTGTGCGGTGGCATTGCATTCAAAAGAGGCTCTATTGTTCAGTGCACCACCGTAATCTTTAGGTGTGGGGCATTTGCTTGTCAATAGATTCATTTCAAATCCACTAAAAGCAATTTAGCTGTGGCCTTCCAATTGATGTGGCACTGGGAATGTGCTCCACTGGCACGTTTTGTGTTAAAAAGGGCACTTTCTCCTAGCAACAATAATAAACCCAATATGACTTTACAGATGTATACAGTTCATGGTAATAAACATCTAGAAAACAAGCAGCTGATTAACAAGCTGCTTACTGGAATTCACCACATGAATGATGTGCCTCATTTAAATATTGTTATTATGAAACTGATGCACTCCATATATTGTTGGTAAACAATTCATATCGTATACAGGTTGCATTATATGGAGAGGGATTAATGATGATTTAAAAAACATAAACTCTTGTTATAGTTTCCAGAGATCATATAAAAGATATCTCGTAGAGAATGATTCGGCATAAAACCCTATAAATACATATTAGAATAATCACTTTTGTATATATTGTAAATCCGTTGTAAATTGCCCCCCCTCCCCCCACCCCCCCCCCCCCCCCCCCCCACAAACAAAAGAGCACAAAATAATATTTTAAATCTTGTTGTAATTATTGTAAAAAGGACTGGCCTCGACTAGCATGCTTCGCTATTGCTAGTCATTTTTACCAACAATGAAATCATGTCAATTGTTATTATCATATTGTGATCTGTGTTATATTGTAAACGACATTGTTGTTTGGTAAATGAATCTCATTTCGTTTCATTTCATTTCATAATTCCCTTTTGCTTCTCTTGTAAGATCTCCCATTGCCACAAGTGACGGACCCTACGGACATGCGAGAAACCAAGAGTAGTAAGCTTATTTTATTTTTTCTATACAACCGTGAGTTTGGATATGTGCATTTTTGTATGTCATAACATAAATAACAACAATACGGCCCCTGTACTGCATGTCGATAATAAACCTTAATTCCAATTGTAAAAATACCACAAAGCGTAACAAACAACATGTCCAAATATGTTATGTATTAATCATAAAATTAGAAGACAGTTGAACGTTAAGAGATGTGGAGATATGGCACGTATGGTGTAAAGTAAGAGACAATGCGGAAACCATGCAGACAACGATTGCAAGGACTGTAAAAATGCCTGTTAATAATAATGATATTATATGATATTCTGAAATTTGACATTTGTCTTCATTATACTTTCAGAAAATGGAGCGATAGCTGCATCTGTTATAGTGTTACTTCTGCTTCTTATTGTTGGCACTGTTGCTGTCATTGGGTACAACAGGTAGGTCAGTAAAGCGTCTCTTAGGGTTAGTCAGCATTAGTCAGAGGAAGCAAAGATTTTAAATGGGTGGGATTCACATGATCCTTGCGCCTTATATCTTGACTTGACTGATATATTGCTGAAACCTTCAGAGGTTAGTTCTCATATTCTGCGTCTTATATTGAAAACAATTAAATTTGCAAGATAAAGGGGGGCTCCTCTTTTATCAACGTATAACACATTTTAACATATTCATTGATATCGTAAAGATAAGCGGTAGTTTTGTCCCAATATGTTCAGTGTTAAACCACCCCGCACAAAACAATCAAATACTTTAAAGACGAGCCCATATAAATATATTGTACGAAAGTGATTTCAGATACTTTGTTTAATACGTGTGTGAATATGCTATCTCAATTATTAGAATTCTTCCAAATAATTATCTTCATTGAAATAATTTGTATAAAAATGTGCTATTATATGCACACAAAACAATCAGGTGGATTAAGCGACGGTACGGAATATCAGCCACTCGGTCCACAGGCGTTACTATGGTCACAACATCAGACAACAGCACCCACAGAGATGAGAATGCCAACGGTGTTGCTCCCTACAACCAACTGCAGCGCGATGTCGAGATCGAAACCTTGAGAAGGAATGTCGACTTTGGGAACGGAGACGTGTATAGCCACGCCTTCGACATAGAGTCTGTTCGACCACGCTTGAGTTCACCGCAGCTGGGTCAACGTTTGAATTCAACACGTAGTAGTACCAGTACCAGGATGTGTGACTCCACACGTAACTTACCCGACGATGACCGAGCGAGAATGGCGTCTCCGAAAACTGGAAGACGTCGGGAAGGGTCGAGCTCAAGATGCGATAACCCTGCTTGAAAAAAAAATAGTCAAAAAATAGGCTATTTTTTGGCTATTTTTAAACTATTTTTGAAGGAGAAAAATAGCCTAAAAATAGATTGTATGGCTATTTTTTCAGACAAATCTTCAAAAACGATTTTTTGGCTATTTTTCTTGAAACTATATTTTGAAATTGTCTTTCAATGTTCATTCAAAGTAACACACTATATAATTACACTTTGCTACGTTTAAATGTCATGAATTATTTAAGCTATTTGAATGAGGAAAAACATAGACCTAGATCATGCACATTTTTGCATTTTTTATTAAGCTGTTTGACTTGAATAACAGACGAATTAATTAGCCCCAAATAGCCAACAAATAGTTAAATTGATTTAATCAAAATTTGATGAGTATAATTGTTTTTCTGAATATAGAGCTAGCTAGTTTCAACAAATAAGCCAGTGATAATTGGAAAGGAAATCAAAATAATATCCCTTAACCATTCAGTGCACATGTTGCATATTATAAGCAGAAGAGTGTATTTTACATCCCATCAAAAATTATGTGAGCAAACACAAATTTGAATAGATGGGACTGCATGGCCAGCCATGTGGTTTTCACTATTAGCAATTCTCTGGTAATTTGATAGTTAGTGTTGATTAGGGAAGTAAATATCAGTAAATTAGTAATGAACAATAGTTAGTGATGCATGCATGCAATGAATATTATTAAAAAGCACCATTTTCTCACCCAAAACTGCAAAATTATCACCAAAAATGAGGAGTAACAGCTAGTTGGCATGCATTCCCTCAAAACAAAATGGCTGTGAATATTGCATGATGGGATATCACTTGACAGAAACTAACCAATGAGAGATGGTCATGTTTTTTTTGTCTTTCTGTATTTCAATTTGTACACATGATACAGTCAAACCTGCCTATAGTGGCCACCAAATTAATTCCCGGCCTGCAGCAGAGGAAAAACAGTGTAGTGGAACCTGTCTATAGAGGTCACCTGTCTACAGTGGCCACTTTTCTTGTCTCCCTGGGTGGCCACTATACACAGGTTTGACTGTATATTATGATGTACAAATGTTGCAGCTGTCTGTGTGTGCATGCATGACCGGGTCGTAAGTGTGTGTGTGTGTGTGTGCGTGCGTGTGTGTGTGCGTGCATTGCGTGCGTGCGTGCGTGCGTGCGTGCATGCACGTTTGTGTATGTGTGCATGCATGTATGTATGTATGCTGTGTCTGTACCTATGTGTCCGTACGTGTACGCAAATGTGTTTGTGTCTGTACGTCTGTATATGCATGCGTGCATGTATGTATGTGTGCCTGTGTGTGTGTGTCTGTGTGCATGTATGTGTGTGCGTATGTTTGTTTGTATGTGTGTGTGTGACTGTGTGTACGTGTGTGTGTGTATGTGCATATGTTTGTTTGTTTGTGTGCGTATGTGCGTGTTTTTTTGTATGTGTGTTTGTGTACATTGTTTTAATTACAAAGGGGAAAATAGGAAATAAATAGTTGATTGTTCTAACAAAGTGAAAAAAATAGCCAAAAAATAGTTGATGTGGAATTCAGAGTGAAAAAAATAGCCAAAAAATAGTTGATGTGGAATTCAGAGTGAAAAAAATAGCCAAAAAATAGTTGATGTGGAATTCAGAGTGAAAAAAATAGCCAAAAAATTGTTGATGTGATTTTAAAGTTTGAAAAATAGTGAAAAAATAGCCTATTTTTTGCTATTTTTTTAAAATAGTAAAAAAATAGCCTATTTTTTTACTATTTAAAAAAAAATAGCAAAAAATAAGCTATTTTTATACTATTTTTTGAAAAAATAGTAAAAAAATAGGCTATTTTTATACTATTTTTTGAAAAAATAGTCAAAAAATCATCCATTTAGTGGAAAAATAGCCAAAAAATAGTCAAAAAATAGGTTTTCAATGGGTTCAAAATGACCAGGGGAGTAACCAAATACATGGGATAAAGGAACATTGTTGATACATGCATATTTGTTAATGGTTCATATTGTATTCATGATTTAGAAAATTCACAGTGATGTTCGTACGCAGGATACTCTACGGTCATTATGTGAAAGACAAATGGAAACATAAATATTTTTCATTAGGATACATACATGTGTGCATAACACTCTTATCACAGATCCAGAAGTTGACATTACAAAATGAAGAACTCTTAGGAGAGTATATGGATATCAGTGAGTCATCCTCATCAAGTCATCTAGCATCCTGGATCTGCAAGATGCCAAATCTGACAGAACTCAAACTGTGTGGTTTCACAATACATGAAGCATTCCTACGGACAGCAGATCAGATGGCATCATCTGCACAGGTAAGTCACAACTACCATGTTTTCACTTGTTATGGGATCTGTTTTGTAATTTACTACATGGCGCCTTCCTTCAGACATGAGACAGGATGTCATGATGAACAGATGGGAACTGTTCTATTGTGCTTCTCACATGGTGTATTCTCATGCAAGTGGGAAACTACCACTTGACTGTAACACAAATCCGAAAGAGGTACTTCAAGCAGATCAATTGAAACAAATTTGTGTCATTTATTTCCGAGTTCGACAAATGGACATAACTTTGTTGTTGTTGATCTTTAGTGATCAGTTAAACATTAATCATCCTACTCATTCTGCCTTTCATTTTGATGCAGAGATAATATGTAATACCGGGTTATCAATTTTGGTAAAATATTTGGACTATACGCTTACTACTAGATAAAGAAAACTGCTAGCTCATATGAGATACAACTTATACGAATTGGAATTAATACAGAAATCTTGCTTGTTTGCCAACTGATGACATAATTAACGTACAGTGGAAAGACACGACTTGTTAGAAAGTGGTATCTACAGTGTCATCTGATGTGTCAGGCAACGAGCATCATTCCGAATTATCTACACTGTACATCATGTCATGTTGTAATTGCTGTTCGAGGTGACCCCGATGCATCTTTGTAATGATCTTTAGCATTTCGTATTGCATGCAAACCTTCGGTGTACTGGCCCCTTTGTGCAAGTAAAATCTTCAAATTGTACTTGCCCCAATAGAAAATGTACTTGCCCAGGTTTACGCGTAATAAATTGTATTATTGTCTCTAGTGGAACAAGTTTGCTAGTGCTGCAAGTTTATATGTGCTAATATCAAGCCATGTGTAATGTCAAGGCTTAGACATACCTTACAGGAAAGCAAAGATAATGTTATATATTAATTTGATTTATAACCAATACAAACCAGTAATATTCACTGCATTTAACATAGGCATGAACGATATTTGTATGAACTTTGTTAAAAAGACAAAAACAACATGTTGAGAATATCTCACATTGCCTAGAACAATTGAAGGCTGCTTAGCTCACATGGGATCGAGGAAATGTATTTGACAGCTAGCTGCATCCAAAATCTAAACTGTAATGACTGAATATTGGAGTATGCTTGTATGTTTTGGGGTATTATGAAACAACGTCTCCATGCATATCCTCTTCGATAAATAGATGCATAGAAATGTGTAATCCATCTCCCTCTTTGGTGTCGATCATCGGATGTTTGGGCACAGCACTGCTCCTCAAGAGCTGGGCATCGGAGAAGATGTGATATATTTTAGTTGACGTGCCACATTCTAAGTTGGTGTCGTTGAATTTGTCTAGTGAGCCAGCGACCCTCCCACTCGAATCAACTTATATTCAGAGCATTCACTATCAATAACCACTCTTCTGTTTACATTTTCTTAAAATATGACAACTCATTCATAAATATTTACTTGGATAACAAACGCATCAATGTTGTAGTAATCTTATGGCACTTTAGTTTAGCAAAGGCTATTTGAACGTCCAAAATATTGCCCTAATTTGGAATTCTTTGATCCAATTTACTGCATTATGGACCAGTTTATACATCAATAATATTATTATTTTTAAAGATGCTATCCACCTCTTGCAAGCCAACATTCAAAAGTTGCGATATTATTGTATAAACATAATTATAATAGATAGTGTCAGAAGATTATAACTTGAAAAGATCTCATAGTGGAATTATAACTATTTTTAAAAATAAACGGTCGCTGAGACCATTTAATTATTCTCGCATCTGCATACCCTTTATCGTATATAGTGTTTGTATTTTGTGTTCAAAAACCAAATACTTGTCATGCGGTCTGTTTGTAATGTATTACATAATTGGTTACAGGCAGGAGACGGGATGTGATCATCAACATAGGTAAGCGGTTCCATCTCACATGGTGTATTCCTAAGCCAATGTGTAATCGTTACTGTTACACATCTTCAAGATGGACTCCATCGGAGCATCCATATAATCAGAGCAATTTCATGTTATTTCATCAATTTCGGCAACTGGTCATTACTGTATTGTTCTTCCTGTGATGCAATGACATATGCCTTCGATTTAAGTAAATTATGTTGACAAAATACTACCAGATAAAGGAAACTGCTAGCAGGACTTTAAACAAACATGAAATTGAACTGATATAGAAATACTGCTTGTTCGCCAACTGATGAAAGAATCGAATTACAATGAAGGGACCCGATTTGGGACCCGTAGTTGCTGCTCTAGCTGACATTGACGCATCTTGTTAGGGGTCTTTTTAATTTTATATTACATGCAATGCCTTCACACCATGAACCAATTTTCTGTGATGGCCTATCTGCATGGGCAAGAACAAATCATACATTTTCAAATTGTACTTGCCCCAATGATACATATATTTCCCTGCATACTTCTAGATGAGGTTTACACGTAAGGAATTAAAATCGTGTCTCATAGTTCAACCGTTATTTAGTTACATGTTTGCGCATAGGCCAATTTTTAAATTATGCTTGACATAAATCTATTTGTACTCCTCCGGGCAGTGGCGTAGCTACAAATAAACATGTTGAGAACGTTTCCCTATTCTACGTCACATTGCTCAAAAACATTGCATGGAATCGCATTCAACTTTGTTACGCTTACATGGGACGATTTTGTACTAGGCAGCAGCGCAGCATGCCTATAATCCAAACTCTAATTACTGTTTATTGTATGTTTTTTTTATGTTTCTATCACAATGTGTGGTCGTTTCAAGCAGTATCTCCATGCATTCATATCCACTTCAATAAAAAGATGAATAGCAAAGTGTAAATCATCTTCTCCTTTCCTTGCCAGGATTGGGCACAGCTCTCAGCCTTCTGCTTTGCTGCCATATTAGATATACAATGTATTATCTTTTATGCAGCACTGCTCTATAGGGCTGTGAATCAGGGAAGGTGTGGCGTCGTGCGGGATGAAGGTCGACATTCAATATTGGTGTATTCCCATTTCTTCATTTTGAATACAATATGATAATTATACATGTAAGCATTTAAAGTCTTTGAAAAAGGAGTTTTAATTATCTGTGAACATTAGGGAATGGACTATGAACCCATGCAACATGTTAGCGACCTAACTTTAGCATCCTTCCATTAACTAGCCTCATTCAATTAACGTGACGTGGTTAGAATGTTGAAAAGGGTTGAAATCAAAGGTGTCCCACCAAGCTTCTCAGTCATGTTATTTACAATGACGAATCAAAAGCAGGATCCTGGTATTATTTGATTCAATCTTTAAAATTGCTTCTGAATGTCCTTTCCTTACCGTGGAACTGCCCAAGTGTATTATTTCTGGATCTGTCCAAATAAAACCTTCAAATTGACAGGATTGTCACAGAAAACCCATCATCATGATGTTTTGTAATTTATTGTCCATTGTCCTTACTTATTTTGGTAAATTAATTGAGTAATGCTTATCTCCGGATCGAAACAAAACCCACGCTATCATGATGGTGCACGTATGATTAAGGAGACACTGTTATTACATGTTATTATGCAGCTGTATGACAACTTCTCATAATTTAATTTTAATTATGTTGAAACTTAAAATATCAACATTGGTACTGTACAGTGTTTCAATTCTTCAAATTGAAGTTTATCAAATAACAACGTTACACATTTCTCATTATTGGAAATAATTACATATTTGTCTATTAAAAACAACATTCTTAAATTTGAATATCGTAGATCAATAAGCTGGACTGTGATATCAGGATATGTGGCTCATCTCCATCATTAAGTCATCTAGCATCCTGGATCTGCAAGATGCCACACTTGACAGAACTGGACCTGAAGAATATTGAATTAGATGAAAGCTTCCTACAGACAGTAGATCAGATGGCATTATCAGCACAGGTAAGACACTATTACAATGTATATTACGCTTGTTCTGGGATATATTTGGTAATTTACTACGTACATGAACATTAAGCCTTCCTACAGAGAGCAGATCAGACATGTCAGATGACATCAATCGCATCATGAGCTAGAGCTGTCAGTAACGGTGTATGTTGCTTACAATGTGAGTCATATGGTAATGATATACTACATGTAGATGCAGCCCTCCTTCAGACAAGATACATGGCGTCATAAAAACGTCATAAAAACATACAGACTGTCATAGCATTGATGAAATATTTAGTTGGTTGCAGTGTCATCATTTAATCTGTTTCCTAAAATGCCTGTTATCTCAAATCAATTCATGTTGTTATACGTGAGGTATAATAATAATATTAAAATATTCTGAAATTAAGTTTATGATTTCAAATCACATAACTCATTCATACAAAAAGATCATGATCATGATTGTGATATGTAATTTACAATTTAATTTGTATATAAATGTTTACGACCGACAACTGGTTTTTATTATGAATCAATTTTCTGACTTGAATTCAAGTGAATTAAAGCAGATCGAATGGCATCACCTTCACAGGTATGAGATAATTTTGTAGTAATTTCTAACAATGTATATCACTTGTGGGCTGTTTTGGAATTTTTAATATAAAGACTTCTTACAGACAGCAGATTGCATCATTACATACAACCAGCTTTTAAATCATTATAAATGGTGGTGAATACCGCTTACAATGTGAGTCGTGCGGCAATTATACCCCATGAAGTCTCCATTCAGACACGAGATCAGTTAGCTTCATTAACACATACTAACGGTGATAGCGTTGATGCTATATTAAATGAGTTGGTAGTTTCATTGCTTTTACTTTGGCACTTTACTCGTCTATTTCCTATTATGCCCTTTTTTCATACATGTAGCTATTCATGATCTTATATGTAATAGTCCAGGAGCCAATTTTCAGAAGAGGCCTAAGAAGTTTGTAGAACACGAATCACAGATTTACTTTGTCACTTTAGGGTGTCTGGGGGGGGGGGGGGGGGGGTGTCTCTGGAACAATTCTAGCCCTGAGATACAGTTGATTTCTGGTAGCAACACTATTATTTCTATCAAAATTAATAATGCAAATTTATGCAAAAAATCCCCTTTTTGTCTGTTAATCAATCAATATACTAGCTCAGGATATACACATGTTGTGCATTAATTTTTTGTTTGACTTATTTAACAGGTTTGCAACATTACAAATTGCGACAGCCAAATTTTCCTTATGTATTTCTTTATTTTTTGAATTTCTTATGTATTTCTTTGTTTTTTTACTTATGTTTTGTATTGGTTTTTTCCATGGAATAAATAAATAATTGACCATTATCCAACAATTTCTAGCCCAAAATGTAATAATTGCAGTGGTTAGAATGAAAAATAATATAGGTTTTGTGTATTCTAGGAAAAAATCAATTTTCATTGGATTTGTACACAAATCACAAAATTGAGCCATGGAGCGCGCGAACAGATTATCTCAGTTTGTTGTGTAACTTGTATATGGTCTGGGGTTAGTACCTTTTTCTGTACCGGGCCATGTATGTGTAGGCTGGCATTGCTCTGGCTGCTTGTGTGACGTGCACCAAATTGCACCATTTCAAGTATATTAATGCAAAATCTTCTCCGTGGGAGGGGGAAACCCCCTTCCAAACCCTCCCCCTCTGGCTCTGACCCTCGGGACTCATTCTTGGCTGTAGGCTGTTGTTGGATCATACATAATGTGGCATATGGTTTATGTTGGAACTGTGTATATTACGGTGACGCTAAATACAATATTTGTGTGTGTGTTGAGGTGCATAATAATTAGTGGGTCAATTTTTTTTTTTCTTCGTGAAAAATATATTATAAATTTCTGGTCGATCAAATCATAACACACTTTCCCAGATACAGTTAATCTTAAGCCCGAATTTCATATCTAGGTATGCACCAGATTGCACAATTTAAGGTCCAAAAATGCAAAAGCTCCCTACCGTGGGAGGGGGATACCCCCCTCCCCCCGCTTAGTCACTTCGCTCCCTCGCAATGTCTCACTCTCACCTCTGGCTCAAAGTTGGCAACCCTGTGAGTGTGGTTGGGCATGAGCCCCTACACAAAACAATCGTGAGCCCCCTTAGGTCTTTACCCCCCCCCCAATCCAAAACTGCTTCCGGCGCGCCTGCTTGCAACCATATCAGATATCAATCAAAAGGTATTATATGATCAAAATATAATTGTACGACATACAACTGAGAACTACAGAATATGTGAATTTTACAATAGATGAGTACTAAATATGTATTGTAACAAAATTATGACAATTTTGAGAATTTTTGATAATTTTAATAAACATATTATGTCATTGTATGATGTTATGGTGTATAAAGTGACTGAAAAACATGTGATAAACATTTGTATTTATACATACATACGTGTGAATAGTTCATATCGTATTCATGATATAGAATATTCACTTGTCATGCTTGTGATGTTTTTTCTCAGGATACTCTACAGTCATTATTTGAAAAACCAACATATTTTGTCTTTGATAGAAACATAAATGTTGTCTATTAGGATACTTACACTGCATGTGTGCATAACACTCTTACCACAGATCCACAAGTTGACATTTGAACATGAAGAAGATTATTTGGATATTAGTGAGTCATCTTCATCAATCCATCTAGCATCCTGGATCGGTAAGATGCCCCATTTGACAGAACTCAAACTGTGTGGTATCAAACTACATGAAGCCTTCCTACAGACAGCAGATCAGATGGCATCATCAGCACAGGTAAGTCACTAATACAATGTATTTCACTTGTTATAGGAACTGTTTTGTAATTTACTACATGAAGTCTTCCTACAGACAGGGGACAGGATGTCATCGTTATCATATGTATTATTATTAACATACCTATGATTTATGTACATACATGTATTGGAAATAATATCGCTAGTGATATTCGTTTGTCTCGCAATGTATGGTCAAACTAGGAATCTAAAAGATCATGACGTTTCGTGTGCTACTGCAACACTTTGTCAAATGATATTATCTAATGTAGACAATCAGTATTTATGCTCTACCGTGGCTCCCAACGCAGAATCTCACATAAGCGAGCACGTACCCGATAGGTCAAAAACGGGCCGCATTGATTGGCCGGTGGACACGGGCACGCAACCAATCAACGGGACACTGGATCGGTCCGCCTACCGAACCAGCGTACGATACGTCGCCATGACACTCCCCTACAATCCGGCCCCCCACCGGTTGATTCGAAACCCACGGTCGGGCTAAGCCACCTTCTTGCTACAACGCTCATATCTACGTATCAATTTCAGGGCAAGGCGCCCGTATGTTCAATCAATAATAGTAAATATATTATCCATTGCGGATATACAGTAGTATCGGAAATAATATCGCTAGTGATATTCGTTATATACATTCGTTAAATATTCGATATACATGTATTGTTTGTAAATATTTTGTTTTTTCTGATCATTGCATTTAATGCAACAAAATCATTTCCTTATAGACAATAAAATCAACTTGAACTTGAACTTGAACTTGATTCTCAGGGCAATGGGAAACTGCCACATGACTGTAACACAAATCTGCAAGAGGAGCTGGTACTCCAAGCAGATCCATCGAAACAATTTTGTGTCATTCCATATATTTCCGAGTTCAACAAATGGACACAACTTTGTTGTTGATTATAAGTGATCAATTACACATTCCTCACCCCACTCATTCTGCCTATCATTTTGATGCAGATATAATATGATTATGTTATCATTTCTGTTTAAAAATTCAGACTATACGCTACTAGATAAAGAAAACTGCTAGCTCATATGAGATAAAACAAATATGCATTGGAACTGATAGAAATCCTGCTTGGTCACCGACTGATGACATAAGTAACTTACAGTGGAAAGACCCGACTTGTTAGAAATGGTATCTACAGTGTCATCTGCTGTGTCAGGCAACAAGCATCATTCCGAATTATCCACACTTTACATCATGTCATGATGTAATTGCTGTTCGAGGTGACCCCGATGCATCTTTTTAATGATCTTTAGCATTTTGTATTGCATGCAAACCTTCGGGTTACTGGCCCCTTTGTGCAAGTAAAATCATACATCTTCAAATTTTACTTGCCCCAATAGAAAATGTATTTGCCCAGGTTTACACGTAAGAAATGTCATTATTGTCTCGTAGTGGAACAAGTTTGATAGTGCTAAAAATTTACATGTGCTAAAATCAAGCCATGTGTAATGTCAAGGCTTAGACACCTTACATAAAAGCAAAGATAATGTTATATATTAATAACCAATACAAACCAGTAATATTCACTGCATTTAATAGTCATGAACGATATTTTTATGCACTTGGTTAAAAAGACAAAAACAACATGTTGAGAATATCTCACATTGCCCAGAACAATTAAATGCTGCTAATTAGCTCACATTGTATCGAGGAAATGTATTTGACAGCTGCATCCACTGTAATGACTGAATATTGTAGTATACTTGTATGTTTTGGGGTATTATGAAACAACGTCTCCATGCATATCCTCTTCGATAAATAGATAAATAGAAATGTATAATCCATCTCCCTCTTTCGTGGCGATCATCAGATGTTTGGGCACAGCACTGCTCCTCAAGAGCTGGGCATCGAAGAAGATGTGATATCTTTTAGTTGACGTGCCACATTATAAGTTGGTGTCGTTGAATTTGTCTAGTGAGCCAGCGACCCTCCCACTCGAATCAACTTATATTCAGAGCATTCACTATCAATAACCACTCTCTCCTGTTTACACTGTCTTAAAATATGACTACCCATTCATGAATCTTTACCTGGATATCATACGCATCAATGTTGTAGTAATCTTTCATGTGGCACTTTAGTCTAGCAAAGGCTATTTGAACGTCCAAAATATTGCCATAATTTGGACTTCTTTGATCCAATTTACTGCATTATGGACCAGTTGATACATCAATAATATTATTATTTTTAAAGATGCTATATCCACCTCTTGCAAGCCAATATATTCCAAAGTTGCCTGATTATTGTATATATGAAAGAAAAAAAAACATAATTATGATAGATAGTCTGAGAATATTAGAACTTGAAAAGATCTCATAGTGGAATTATAATTATTTTTTAAATAAACGTTCGCGACCGTTTAATTATTCTCGCATCTGCATACCCTTTATTGTATTTCGTGTTTGTACTTGGTGTTCAAAAACCAAATATTGTGCAATTAGATTTGTGATATGACAGGTCGATTTGCTTTTAATTTGGTAAAATGATAGTCAATGATCCATGATACGCCATAGATTCAGAATAGAAAGGAAATAAACTTGAGACTTAGAGACTTGAGACTAATAAGCGTTTTGCTTGCATCATGTTAAATTATGTATTACTGTTAACTGTACAATTTCACCAGAGAGATGAACTTACTATTTTTTTGGTTCATGAAATGTTTCACTGAATATGAAGATGCGTGTACAAGCCCGGAAGAACATTATCTTTAACAACAGTACTGAATAATTCCTGAACCGCTGACCAATGAAAACCATAAAACAAACAGGATTAAAGGGACAGGTCCACTTTTACAAAACGTCTGAACAGCTTTCAGTTGACGGATGGGGATCAATGTAACACGCAAACAAAAAAATCAGAGCGAACAGCCCTCTAATTTGGATTCTACGATTGAAAAACGAATGCGTCCCTCCATTTAAACTATATATCGGTCATTAAAGGAGTTCAACTGATTTAGCATAATATTACAACAATATAGTACTAATTCTCGTAAAGGTATTATGAAGCCGACATTTGTTAACGTATGTCACGGAAAAAGATCTAAAAAAGAAAGAATATATAATTACATGTAGTCAGTTTAAGCGATGTTTGGGTATTTTGCTTGGTAAACGCTCACACATTAGTACTTATGCGCGGGTCACGTAGCTAGCGCGGGTCACGTATGGGTCATGCATACCGATCTGGCACTCCGTGAAATCTATGTACGTACTTACTCACCGGCCGAAAATACGTATGTACCTAATTAACCGACGTCCTCTCCCTTTAACACAGAAAAAAGAAGATGTATATCAACTTCTGATATAATCAAATTTTGATGATCAACATTGGTTCTTGATGTACAGTGTATCCATTTTTGCAATTGACGAACGTCAAATAACATAGTTTTACACAAATCCCATTATAGATATGCATGATATATATATGACTTCATGAAAAAAAAAACATTCTAAATGTCTCCACATTTATATCACAGATCAAGAAGTTGGACTTTTCTGTGATCCGTATCGTTTGTGCATCTCCATCACTAAGCTCTCTGACATCCTGGATCAGCAAGATGCCACACCTCACCGAACTCGACATGTCTCATATATATCTGTATGCAGGGGAACCAGTCCTACTGGGAACCGATCAGATGGCATCATCAGAACAGGTAAGTCACTATTACAATGTATGGACATTTTTGTTAATTTACTACCTGAATATTTTCTACAGACAGCATACCAGTTTTTCAAGCAAAATCCTGAATTCAGGCCCTGGATACCTAAACAAACAGGCTCATTTTAGCTACTTCCTACACAAATAAGGCATTGTAACTCAGTGTTCATGCTCTGGTATTGTAGCTTGCTGACATCCCTGATCAATCGCATCATCGGCACAATAATTAAAATCACTATAACGTTGTACTCCGCTTACAATGGGACTTGTTTGGATATATATCACATGAAGCCCTCCTTTAGATAAAATCAAGACGTGTTTCACTAAACACTAACATGTATCTTAACATCAAATAATTGACGATCATCTAAATATTGATACTAAAATTGATTTTAGTGTTAATGAAACACCCTACAGGTAAAATCATAGACACAAACTGTGATGCCACAACTGACAACACTCAACTTTAGCGTTATATGTACCTTGCTTCATGAAGCATTCCTAGATACTGTATATTGGATGGCATCGTCATGTAAAGATGTATTATTTGAATAATATTGATATTGGCAGTTACATATACTACAATAATTTGAGCATCTCCAATACTAATATATCTGACATCCTGGATCGGCCAGACTACATGTAGGCGTAAAGACGTCCTACTGAGAAGAGATCAAAATGACACAATCAGCACACGTTTGTCACTATAATGATGTATTACACTTGTTATGAGATATTTTGGCAATTTACTGCATTAATACTTTCTACAGACAGCAGCTCAGATAGCATCAATCGCATTGTCAGCACAGATTTTAAAAACATTAATACATTGTACGCCGCTTACAATGGGAGTTGTTTGGTAATGTATCACACAAAGTCCTCTTCAGACAAGATCAAGGCGTGTTACACTAAACACTTACAATATCAGGCAATATCAACCTATCCGGTGGTCTCGGCCCCGGTCCCGAACATTTATGGCGACCGACATCCCCCCGCCCCGCTTATACGACTGCACGACTCTCAACGAGTTGTCCAGTTCTCGGCCGTGTTCGGTCTCGGTCCCGTTTTTAAAGCATCCCTCCTGGCTACGGGCCTAAACATTTATTTTAGCAGATCAAGTTCACGATTATCACTATTGTTGCATTGTTATCACTAAATATCTGATGATAGTGTTCGTGAAACTCCCTACAGGGTAAATCATGGTAAATCACAAACTACCATGCCGCAACCGACAGCACACAACTTTCCTAGTGCACGAACTTTGCTTCATGAAGCATTCCTAGACAGTAGATCGGATGGCATCATCATTTACAAAAGTATTGTATGAATGATATTAATATTGGGAACTGCATGGTACTACAATTCAAGAAATGTTAATCAGAGGGAAGATCTGATGCAGTTAAAAGATGCAATTATAAGATATGTTGTAGGTAAGAGGTAAATAGCAATAATCCTTGGCAACTTTGACCGAAGCCGTCTCTGTCAAAAGGAAATGCTGGTATGCTTATTGATTCCGTTTAAATAAGTTAATTGTCTCAGTTGATGCGCTAAGACTTTTCTAGAACGTTGCAAAGGAAAGGGAGATTGGCATCCAATTTGTAATTCTTGACCAAAGGCTTCTGAAGTGTAATAAGTGCTGTCTTGACGGTTTCAGGAATGTCATCTGACGTGAGTTAGAGGTCGAAGATTCTTGTGACAACAAATCTGAGCTCATCGATGCAGGTCAACACAAAACGAGAATAATGAGGTCTAGATTGCATTTTGGTTTGGGTGAATTGGTTAGCATCTTGACTTGATTTATTGAAACCTTATGAATCGAACTTAAAATAGTCCCAATGTCCAGTTCATGCAATGTTTAATTTGTCAATAGTTTGAACTTATTCTGTTTCTCAATTGCCTATTCTCAGTAATTAACTTGTCAGTCATGGGGCGTACCCCCATGCAATGGTTTATACTTCTACTTCTACTTGGGTACTCGACAGGGTCCATCAGTCAGGACGTAGAGTCGAGGGGAACCGGTGAGGTGTCCCATTAATTGCCGATTGAGGCAACTGCTCCCGCAAAGGCTCCTAGTGATGTAGAAGCCAAGATATTATTGGGGAGCGCATTCCATGCTGTTACAGTTTGTGGGAAGTAGGAGTTCTGGTAAAGCTGAGTTCGAGTATGTATATGCTTGAGCTTATTTGGGTGGTATTGTCTGGTGATGCTTGGGGCCATTGGTGTGAGGAGTTGGTCAGGTGTAATTGCTACCATGCCATTCTGAATTTTGTAGAGGAGGCTAAGGCAGGAGATGTGTCTGCGTCTTTCCAGTCTATATATAGTCTAGCTCAAGAGGTCTCGGGTTTGATTCATGGTAAAAACTCATTTTTCTTTGATCATGTCATTTTTCAATCTATTTCTGGTCAGTTCCATTTATGTTTTAATTTACTTTACAAAAAGCTGCATCACTTTACATGATCTCTAGCACTCTCCTTACAAAAGTTGATTTGATATCCTCGGGTTAGTGCCAGGTTTATAAAGCTTCTGATTATCGCGATTTTTTAAAAGGGTTTTTGTGGGATGTACCTCCATACCAGGGTCTTAGTGGCTTGATGGTTGATCACCAGGCTAGCTATCTAGCGATCCAGTTGTCTCGGGTTAGATTCCGGGCAAAACAGTTATTTATTTGCTTATTTGAATTATTTAATTAATTTCCATAATGTTTCATTCACGATTCTTAAATAATGTGCATAATTATTCTCGAATTGAGATGCAGCAATTCCCTATTGAACCCTGTATGATATTAACCCATATAAAGCTTCTTTACAAACAGCAGATCAAATTAGATCATCGTCGTAGGTGGAGTATGACTGCAATCATATAAAACATTGATGCAAGTTATTTATAATTGCATTTAATTTAATTAAGTACTCTGAAACAACTTCCTGGTACCATGCACACTTTGCATTACGCAGCCTTAAATTGTATTTGCAGTAAAGTAGATTCTAAATAATAAACATGACATAAGATTTACATTTTATTACCAGCAGTTTATCGTCTATGTAAACATCACTATAATGCCCCTGAATAATAATCTAATTTTGATTATATCTGGAATGTAATGGGTATTGAAGCATAATAGAATATTAAAAACGTAAGGATTCATGCATATATGGGTGTAAGTGAAGACATTTATATGCGATCATGATAGACCACTCTCCAAATTACTTGGTCCAAAGGCTTATAACATAATGATATTTCTTTCTTGATTTAATGTCAACTGTTGTATATTTACATGAATGTATGATCTATCATTTATGTTTTCTTCCTGACAGACCTGTTTGCCTCACATCTACAAAGGTGACTTTACATTCAATGGTGAAACCTACTCTGAGATGGACACATTCATAGAAGCAGTGATGGAAACAATTTGTATCAGGTATGTATCACACATCAGGGGTTGATATTGTAACTGAGAGTTTTCCCCCTTAGACAATAATAATTGTGATTGATTAATTGCATCAAATTTTGATTTTGTTTTTCTTCATTTGTTCACTTGATAACAAATATCTATGATATTTTGTCCTAAGCAATACACTACTGGCTGTAAGGCCTTTATTATAACGGTATAATTGTTTGATTAATGCCTGCATTTGTTTGTCACAGGTCACAAGATGGTAATGTTCGTTCTCTTCGTAATTACATCACAACCAATACTTATACTGGGGGGATTCACGATGCATCAACTTCTCTAATAGTACCTGACGATGGACATCAACCTTCAAACAGACACGATCATCCATCATCCTCCCAGCAACAGTTTCCACACGCTCCAGCTCCAGTAGCAGCTCCGCAAAGAATGGATGCTTATAGACCATGTGTGGGACAAGCGGAGATCAATAATGGTTCATCTTCACAAGGTACCTCAGCTGTTGCTTCTCATCAGTTAATGTCTTCGGGTAATCCAAGTCATAAGAGAATCACTCCTGAGCCTTCGTCACTGCACGGGACTCACTACACACCAGCCACTAGGCACCTCCACCCACAACCAGTAACCATGGTAACAACAGGGAATGGTGCACGCCACAGAGTAGGCTCCCCTTTCCATCCAACATGGGGTGACACACGCCATATATCTTCCCCTCTACGTCCAACTGCAGGTTGGACGACAATCCCACCAGGGCTTCCATCTCCACCTACGAATTCCCTCCAGCAATACTTAACTACTAACATACCCACACTTTCTTATGGTACGGCACAACATAGAACGTATTCACCTGCACCCTATCTGCAGCCCTCTGTGAACATACATCCATACCAAACATATAACACTGACATCCTAAACCAACCCTCCGCCAGTTATCAGTCTGGACAACTTCAACAAACACAACTTCCAGAAGCACACGCTATGTATGCCTCTTCGGATCATAGTCAGTCAGTACAGCCACCAACCCATGTGAGTTTTAGCCAAACGCAGTCAACCCGTAGCTCATCCCACGACTCAGTGCCCTCCGCCATCAGGACACATCACAGTTCATATGGAACACGCCATACAGATAGTTTATCTCTCAATCCAACTGCATCACCACAATGGACCTCGGCTGATGTTGCGTCTTGGTGTGCTTCTCATCAGGTAACATCGGGGAGCAATCGAAGTCATGAACGAATCCTCTCTCCTGCCTTAGTACCTTTGTCCATCCGCCCACGTCACAGTTCGTATGGAGCAGAATTGAGTGATACTGACACCTCTGGTGGATCAGGCGATTTGTCACATGGCTCTCACCAGGCTGGTGAAGCTTTTCCAAAGAGGGCTAGATTAGGTTCTGACCAAAATTAAATACTGTGTTAGTAATTGTGAAATTATCCTAACTCAGCCTAGAATGTGTGTGAATTTTGTATAATTATATTTAAGTTACTCAGCTGCTCATGCTGTCATGATTAATATTGTTGACTTTAAGTTGTTCATATTATTGCCTGCACTTAAGGGTATGGTATAGTGCGTTTTGATTGAGGACTTAAGCTTATTAACACTTGAAGCACTAACACCAGTGTCTGGCTGTGAATTAGAGTACTCATCTGATCATATCACATCGGATGTGTTTGCATATGGCTCTGGTTTTGTTAAAGGTGCCAAAAGGCTTAATGGCACTTTGAGGGCCTGTATTTTTAAAAACATACTGAACTGAAAACTTATTTTTGTATTTTCTTATAGCATCCACCTAGATTGATCTCCCATACCTTAACGAAAATATTTGGACTTCCCTTTATATAGGTCAGATAACCCTAAATGGCCAATTGTTAACGGAAATTTGTCAACCAAAAATGGGTTCAATTATGTTCAGGTATAAAAAAACACTAACAGATTTTTTTGTTCTTTTATTTGTTGATAATTATGAACGAGTGTGAGTTAAACTTTCAGAAAATTAACGGCGCTTATGTAAAGTAATATTTTGACAGTACAATGCCATCAAAATTGGTGTTTCGGACGTTACATCCTCCGTTAACAATTTAACCCCTCATTACCCCTACCAGTATCATAATTTATTGAAATGATATCAGTATGAAAATTGAACTAACAGTTTCCTCATCATATTGCCTAAAAGGGAAAAGACTGATTTCTTGAAACATGAAATGCACACATGCTCTCATTTTCCGTAAACAATTTTGTAACGTCCGAAACAATATTTCTTTAGAAATATTTTTTAAAAGGGGGATAACACAAACAATTATTTATCTCAGTTTTGAAGAGACTTGATGTACCTTCCCATCACAGAAAAAAAAAATGTAATAGCTCATTGCGTTATGATTATATATTCAAAATTTACTTTCCGTTAACATTTGTAACATCCGAAACAAATGTAACGTCCGAAACAAAAAATGTAACTTATAAGCTCATAAGTCACAGGAAAGGGCACATTATATGAATCAATCATCATAATATAAAATAGTATTCATTTTAAAACAAATTTACACATGAATTGGGTAATTAATTGCCAAAACAAATGTTTGAGATCAACCAGTGTAAACAAATGTGTTTCGGACGTTACATGGGGTAATTGTTAACACAAAATTGATATTTTAGTGCATTTATTTTCAAAATGATAATATATGGTTATTATTATTCATTTAGATCAAGTAAATGAAACATAATCATCAAAATACATGATGCTTTAACAACATTTAGATGCTTAGTCTGCCCCAAATACACATTTTCACCAATTTTTCATCGATTTTTCTCAGCTAATTTGTAACCACTAAAGTTTTACAAGCCACTTGATATAGTGAATGATATGACTAATCTACTTAGAACAATAACCTTTCTTTTGTGGAACTGAAACACTACCTGCTGCAACAACTCCTGTATTTTGTTTACCATTTACAGAATCTTTTGTATGGTATTGTGAGCTCGTTTCGGACGTTACAAAATGGTGTTAACACACATTTTGATTGCACAAAAAATTCAATTTGGAACATTTAAAAAAGTATTATCTACATTTTTCATGATCTATATGCTTCCTGCTCCAGCAAAAGTGTTTTGAAAAATAAATGATCAGTTATTTGTCTGTGGGAAGGAACTTTTATTTATAAAAATGTGAGGAATTGCTATTTTTGCCCCATAATTGTTCATGTTGTAAAGTACACAGAACTACATGTATACTGATTTTGTTTTTTGTATCACATCAAATGCATTATTAGGTTGATTGCCTTTATAATGTTCTATAAGAAACAAATGTTAAGTCTCTGTTTCATTATTCATTTAGTTTAAATATAGACATTTTCATTAACAAAGCCTTTTAGTGGTATACAAAAGTACAGAATAACTATGCTAAATTTACTCTTCTGATATCATTCATTAGTTGCAAAATATGTTTTTCCATACTTAAACTTGATAAGAAGAAAATAATCTGCATTGATCCACATGTTTTACTGACAATAATTAAAATGTTAATCATTTGTATAAAAAAAATCCACATGTTAAAACAAAAGTTACTTTTGAAATACTATATGGCATATATGCCATGTAAACTATAGGTACATGTACACCAAGATAATTCTGTATCATATTCTTAAGACAATTTCCAGAACATTACTGGTTTATGATCAATTACATTTTTGTGCAAGTCAACTATCTTTGAAAAATATAACCATATCTGCTGAAACATATATAATTTCTTGACCGTAACCTTATGTGGTACAGTATACAAGTGTACTGTACATGTGCAATTATAACTTGAATTTGAGGTTTTGCTGATATCATATTGATCAGTAATGCATTTCTGACAGTTATTCTAATTTTCGATAATAGTTTGATAAAATTAGTTTGAGCTTCATGTTTTATCAAAATAAGAAAATGGAAAATTTAAATCATATACAATGTATGTCATTGTACAATACATTTACTTTTATCTTTTGTAAAATGATGAAGGAAACTCTGGAAAGTCATATCGATCATCCTTTGACTGTATATTAACAGTTTCTAATTGCATATAATATTTGTACAAAATCTTGGATTTTGTCTATCAATATGGACTACATTCACTATCCCTTTCCTTGGGAGTTCAATTAATGCACGTATTTATGGGTTTTGCTAGCAAAATCATGCAAACAAAGCGAGTTAAGATATGTTTTGAAGTGATGTTAACACCATGTAACGTCCGAAACAAAATAGGGTATGTCATAACATAATGCAACTTTGCTACAATAAATTATAGATCACAATTCTCAAATTGTAGTTATTGTAGTACTAGGTACTTCATAATTTCACTAAAACCCTCAAAATTGTCTCTACTTTGGAGATCTGAACATAATTATAGATAAATCAAATTTACATGTACTGTAATGTATAATGTCATATATGGTTGATAGAAGACCCCTTTCTGTGCTATGAAGTTAATTTGACCATTTCAAAGAAGAATTTGGATAGATTTACATCTAAACATATACTTTCTTTATTTAAATATTCCAAAACAGCAAAGATTTAAACCACAACTGGTCATAGAAGTGTGAAAAAAGGGTAAATGTTAACAATGTGTAACGTCCGAAACACATACAAGAATCAAATTTGATTTTTTTTTGCAAGTGTCTTGCTCCAATTTTATATCATGTAAATATGTCCTATCATGTATTGTTTCCATACAATAAGTTTGAACCAACAACAGTAACAAAAATTTGCATTATAAAAACTTCAAATTGCAAAATCCAAATTTTAAGGCTATTTTTCACTTTAAAATGACCTAAAAACTAAAATTTAAGAAAGAGAAGCCCCCAAAATGGCACACATGATGTCAGAAGCCCACTTTAATTATTTGTATTATTTGTAATGCCATTTGGAATAGTAGGATTTTAGTATGGCAATGTGAAAATGTATCATATTTTTCTTTTAAATACAGGAAATCCTAAATGTTCATAGATATTTTGCAGAATTGGGGATAGATTAAGCCCAGAT
This sequence comes from Echinarachnius parma, assembly GCA_037951105.1. Lineage (NCBI taxonomy): Eukaryota > Metazoa > Echinodermata > Echinoidea > Clypeasteroida > Echinarachniidae > Echinarachnius > Echinarachnius parma. The sequence goes on from JBAMJV010011758.1 coordinate 38,353, forward strand.
ATTTATATTTCACGAAAATATAAGTTGTGTCAATGTTAAAAAAACATGTTTGAAGTTAGTTCACTTAATTTCAATTTTGACCATGTTGGTTGACACATTTGGCATCTTTAAAAAAACCAGTGCCATAATCGGTCATTTATAATCGGTCATTTATAATCGGTCATTTATAATCGGTCATTTAAAATCGGTGTTTGCATAATCGGTCACTTTTCTTAAATACGCCAGTCGGATTACAAATGAATTATGAAATTAAATATTTCATGTTTTGTTTTTACTTAGTCAAACTACTATTGGGTTCAAAAGTGGGGTTTCATTATATCCTACCTAGTATTTCCTCATGTGATCGGGTGAGCAGGTAACCATTTATGTGGAAGGGGGGACACGCAAATTATCGGGATCACCTTTCCCCTTTGTACAACTGTTTTGTAAAGTTATTGGGAGGAAAATCCCCCCCCCCCCCCATAGCTACGCCATTGTCAGAGGAGAGCCTGGTTTAATCTATGACAAAATCATTGAAGATATTGTGAATTAAAACTTGTGCAATACAAACCAGTGGAACCATATTAATATAACAAGGTCAGTGTGACTATGGAAATTACTCAGTTTATAATTATATTAGGTATCAAAATAATAAAAGGTTATATCAGAGCTATTTATTATGAGTTCCCACTGCATTTTGTAATATGAGGCACAGCTTGAACTGTAGTTTAAAATAACCAACTGATTAGTGATTTGAAAAATGTTAATCAAAACCCATTTCATTATTTTGTTACCATAAACCAAGGTACAAGAGAAGTGTAAAAGCTCCAAGTGATTTTTTGTTTTGATTTTTTATAAAGTAGGTGGATCATGTTAAACTATGTTTTAAATTTTGAACACATATAAGCTGTCATAGAGAATGGGGCTTATTCCATGCTCATTGCCACTTTCATTATAGCAGTATTAACCATTTTCTGAAATATGGATACATGCGAGTCCCTTTCAAGCCGGGATTCTAGTCGTGATATAGTTTCATAGTGATTAACGCTCATTCCTTAATATAATTTTCTTCAAAATCAAATTGCTTTCACAATTTTCTTGTATCTTGATGATTGGCTCATGGTAACAGGAGAATGAAATGGGGTTTGACTTACTGAATGTCATCCAAAGTATGGATACATGTTTGAATAAATGATATGATTGTTTTTCGGTTTGAAAGCTTTTTGATATAGTTGATGAAGCTGACGTTAATTTTCACTTGTATTCATTCAGTAAACATTGTTCTTTTTCTAATAAACTATCACTCATCATTCAGGAGAATCCTACAATGATATTGGATGACTAGTTTCGTCTAAAAAACATCCAGTTTGTTTTAAATCTTATGTAGTAAATGGATATCGTTAGTGGGTTTTTATATTTCTCTGATAACTCTGTATAAATTATGTAATTATAATTAGTGACAGATGGGTGTATAATAGTTCATAAATATGCAATATATTCTGGGGGAGAAAGGTGACTGCTCCATAAATCTGTTTATGGAAAATACAAGTTGAATTATTAACGTTATGGAAAGTGTAAGTTGAAATTTTTAGCATTATGGAAAATGAAAGTTGACATTTGTAACGTTATTGAAAATGTAAGTTGAAATTTGTAACGTTAGCCAGATCTGTTCTTCTTTGTGTGAAGACATGTTTTGCCTGGACTGCGTCTGACTTAAAATATGTATGTACTATGTGTATATGGTCATTACTATGTATACAAGCATTATGTTGTGCGTGTGTGTGTGTGTGTTTGTTAATTTAATGCATATTTAATGCCTGGTTCGTATTGCAATCGCTTGTATAATAAATAATTGTATATAGATCATTACCTCTCTGTATTTAAATATCTAAACATCTAAACATGGCGTTTGAATGGTATGGCTTGTATTAGCAAGCATACATTTTGTGGGAAGATATAATTAAAGGGATAGTTGAGTTTTGGTATAGAGGGCGCTACACAAATAATTTGGGATGAGAACATGACAAATTGAGGGTCAAATTTGAAAGAGCATACAACTTTAATGACAGAATTAACTTTATTTTATCAAAATCGGTTCAGGAATGGCTAAAATATCCATAAAACAACCATTTATAATAATTGTGGAGCCCCACAATTATTCAATAATGTTAAACCCGCCGTTAAAAAAATTTAAAAAATGCTTTTTAAAATAGTTGTTGATTATCTCTCTATCTAATCCTTATATTTCAACAAACATCACGTGCACAACATTTTATTTAAAATGGTTTAAACCAATGAGTTTTTAGAAAGCGCCTTTTTGAGTTTGAACGGCTCTTTTGAATGATAACAGGCTTTTTACTTATAGTCATTTGTAATTTTGTATTCTTTTCGACCATGGTGGAGTTATAACTATTAGTTTGTAATGTAATGGTGAATGTTTTGGTTACTAAAATTCAATATGAACAAAACTGTACTCTCTATACCAAACCTCAACTATGTTTCACCATTAACTTTACTGAAATCATGATTGAATATGAACAAAATCCATTAATGAAAAATATGTTGATAATCAAACCATCAAAGGTCTAAGAATTTCGCTTGTTCAATGTTAATGTGTAATGTGTTAACTCTAATTAAAAAATATTTATCCTTTCTTCATTTTTGTTATGCAAAACATGATCAGAAAATATATTCCTCATATATTTGTCATTGGTTTTCAAGATTCACCATGCATGACCGATCAAAACATTTGTTTGTCTATCATGTGTTTCTAAAGGTTTATATGAAAGTCTTGATTTATTTTCTTAATACCGATATGTCCCTATTTGTCATTTTAGTATACCTAGGCCCCGTTGCAGAAAGAGACACAATCGATTGTAGGCTACGTTACAATTACATGTAATTGTAAGTCAGATCTTGTGTTCTAGATGCGCGAACCTGATTGGTTGAAAAGCGCAAAGTTTCTGACTTCCAATCAATTGTTACTTACAATCTATTGTATCTCTTTCTGCATCGGGACCCAGCAGCTGTTTCAATTATGTCATAGGGCAAGTCCGATCTGTTTTGTACTTGTAACACGTGAGTGGGACATCAGAGCGAATAAGAAATATTGTAACATCATTTTTGTTTTACTTTTAAATTCTTTGCAGCAAATTTTATCAAAAGCCAGAAAAAACGAAATTACCCACGCAATAATAACTAATGCGATTTTATGATACCGTAAGCCCGTAACGCATGCGACCAGAAAAAGAAGGTGTTTTACATTTTGAGTTGAATGTGAATTCCTCTGAATTAATATACAATTTCAACACATAATTGGTATGGTCATTATATGTGCATCTAGTCCTCCACCTCAATATAAAATGTTATCATATCAAAACTTACACAGGGTCAATTAAAAAAAAACATCGTAACGCGTGGGACATGTAACATATGTTTGTTTACATTTCAATTATAATGTATCAGTGTATCTTCTGCCCTGCATGTGCAACATGTTTATGTATCTGTATATAATCCTTGACCAGTACTATATACCATTATCTTTAACTCTTCCATTTTGTATGAATATGTTCTTTGTAAGACAAAACAATCATTCCTGTAATAATGTTTCCTTTCATGCTGCAGCATAACTCCATCCGAGTAATAAAGAGTTTATATAGTAAATATTGGTTTGTGACATGTTTTTGTTCGTGTCCATGTACAATAAGCTAAAACCCCGAAGAGGGACCGATTATTAGTAATGAGGGATGGGAGAGGGCAGCACTGTATGGACCCACACTTAGATGGCTGTGTCACTATAAATATGTCATACACAAATGCCTTGCCCTCCCGGTGTGACATCGATATGTGTCCAAGGGGTATTGCATAAGGCCTGGTCACATCTGACCGGATTGCGTAAACGTATGCCAAACGTATAGAAAATATGCGAAATAAAATCATTCGGTGACGAACGTAATCTCCATTGCTGCTCGAAGAACGGATATGAAACGGATTTAACGTACAAAAACGCACGATTACCAGACATCACCGTATGAGCAACGGACAACACCGTACGAGTAACTTACAAGAACCGGTCAGAACGAAAGTGGAACGCATAAGAAACTGACAAAACGTTCTTCGAACGTATTTATTAGCCCGTTCATATCTGACCGGATTGCGAAAACGTATGCCAAACGAACAGCAAAATTGTCAATCCGTTCGTCTCCGTTTCTCTCCGTTCGTATACGTTTCTTGTCCTTTTCGTGTTCGGTGAATACGTTCCTTGTACGGCGATGTCTGTTCTATCCGTTTGAAAGTTTTGTGCATGCACAAAACTTGAAACGGACACCACCGAATACAGTCGTCCGCTGGTCGTACGTTTGTTGTGCGCTGTGCATCCGTTTTGTTCGGAACTCGTACGTTTCTCGTCCTGTAATTGTCAGTTCGTATCCGTTGATGTCCGGTGGACCGGAAAACTAACGGATAACGAACAAAACGGATGCACAGCGTACAACAAACGTACGACCAGCGGACGACTGTATTCGGTGGTGTCCGTTTCAAGTTCAAATGGATAGAACAGACATCGCCGTACAAGGAACGTATTCACCAAACAAGAAAAGGACAAGAAACGTATACGAACGGAGACGAACGGATTGACAATTTTGCTGTTCGTTTGGCATACGTTTACTCAATTCCGTCAGATGTGACCGAGCCAATAAAGAGTTGCGATGAATCGCAATGTTGCGAAGACTGGCAAGTCAAGAAAGTCGCCTAAATGATCGCAACTCTGTATGCAATACCCCCAGAGCAAAGTAAAGCGAATGATATCTGTCCAAATCGATCCATATGAGCGTGTGTCACGTGCAAAAGCAATGTTCCGTGGCATGGTTCATTTAAAAAAATTGTTTTCAAGATCATTTTATTTTTAAAGCACGGAAACGAGTATGCTGTATAATATGTGAGTGTATAGTGTGTAAATGGCTGTTCGTTTGATTGTCCGTATGTATGTTGTTGATTATGTTTGTGTTTCAGTGTGTAAGTGTGTCTCCGTGTGTATGGAGGCCCGGATGCGGATTATTTAGGATTTTAAACTATCCGCATTTCGTCACTGCCAGATATCCTTAGCTGGACACGTATCTATGTCACATGGCTTTCCTCACGCAGCATCGTTGTTTATTTCTATACCCGATTTTGTTCTTATATATGTATGTATTCATCACAGTTTTATTATAAAGGGAAATTAAACCCCCTGCCCAAAAGTATCGTGTGATATATATATATATACAAAGTATTCTTTTTAGTGTAATCCATTCGACCAGCAACCAAATAAATATGGGACTAAAAAATGTATTCACATTTTGTAAGAAGATTGTAAACAAACTTTCATTGGTCTGCAGAAACAGACAAGCTTTAATTGTCATAGTAACTCTCTGAACAATAGGGCTAGTCTGCAGACCCATGCACAAATTTCGTATGATCGATGATCCGTTTTGAAATTTTGATTTCTGCAAACCAATTTTTGGCAGAATTTTATTATAACAACATTGTGGGGCGTTGGTCCCCTTTAACCATACTAACAGTATGTTTGGTTTGGTGTGAACTAATATTGAGCGTGAGATTCTTAAATTTATCACGTTTTATTATAAAAAGTGGAATGTGCGCAATATAAACATATTTATGCTAAAGATGACATGCCTGAAAATAAATATGAAAGAAATAAGTAGTCGAAAACACCATTGTTACATTTCAAAATAACTTCATATTTATAATTTCACCGTTTTCTTGATGACTGAAAAGTGTTGCGAATGCAAAGCGTATAATGAGATTTTCATATGTTTAAAAGGAACCGGTATTACTATATTAAAGGGAAAGTGGAGTTTTGGTGATACACAAAATAACTTTTTTGGGAGATAATGAAAAACTGAGTGTCAAATCCGAAATAGCATACTAATTAAATGACAGAATAAACTTTATTGATCCAAATCGGTTCAGAAATGGCTGAAATATCCATAAACATAACCATTTGTAATAAATGTGGGGCCCCACAATTATTCGATCATTTTGAATCAGCCGTTAATTTTTTTTCTAATGCTTCCTCTTTTCCAAAATTTACAAAAGAGGTTTTTAAAAATGTGTTGATTATCTCTCTATCTAATCAATATTTCAACAAAACCTCCCATGCACAATATTGCATTGCTTAGAGAGCGCCCTCTTGAGTTTTAACGGCTCTTTTTGAATGATAATAGGCTTTTTACTTAGTCATTTGTAATTTTGTATTCCTTTCGAGCATGGTGGAGTTATACTAGTTTGTAATGTAATGGTGCAGGTTTCGGTTACTAAGATTCAGTTTGACCAAAACTGTACTCTCTTTACCAGAACTCAACTATCCCTTTAACATCAATTTGTAAACAAACGTTGTTTTCCTTTTTTGTTAAGATTATAAACAGTTCATTATTTACGACACAAATTCTTAAATGGCCTTTGCTTCTCGCATGTGGCAGTATAATATATATTGAGGCAATACAGGGTGGCCCAAAAAAAAACGGAACGGGGCACTTCCCAAAATATAATAACACAATGTTTATGTTCATCGGATAGGGTGTCCTTTCCAATGAAAAACGATACCAAGAACAGTAATTTTGGTCAGGTCGTTTTTGTTTAAGGACGCAGTGAGTGAGACCATGTCAGGTGCCGATTTATGTCGATTTCGACCTAGTCAATGCCGGTTTAACCGCACTCCTTGCCCGTAATACCATTCAGCGACCATGTCCATTCTCTCGGCACACGGCTGAGTGCACACTAACAATAGTGCGCGATGCTCAACGATATGAACGGCGGTTAGTGCGATTCATCAAGCGCTGGCTCAATACAAATTGACAAAAAAGAGAACCTGACATGGTGTCACTCAC
>JBAMJV010011759.1:0-39859 GCA_037951105.1 Echinarachnius parma
GAGCGTTTGTGTTAGGCAGACAATTAGGCATTCCCCAAATAATACCAAACCCCTTAGGTTAATAAAAATACATTTCAGAAATATGAACGGAAATATTGACCAAAATACATGCCGATAGAAAAGTACGTCAGAGGAAGGTCAAAGTTGCCTTTACTGATTTACTATAGTTAGTTTGATAATAACTGTTAATCTTTCATTGTACAAATATTGACAGTTGTGCCTGTTTTATCTCGGGAGATAACAATATTCTATATTACTCGGTCCTTTAAAAAAGAATGATTATTGTTGATACATGAAGTTCGTATTTGAGAGATGCTAGTTTGAGGAATGTCTAATAATGTAGGTTGTGCAAATCTATAATGTATGTCGAAACACGTTTAACAAAAAGGTGGCACTTGTTTATTACAAACATCTAACACATTAAGACTGCACTACATACCAATTCCGTATCATTCACAATTGCATAAACGAATTTCACAAAAATTAAAGATTGATATGATTTAATATTGCGAATCAGTACTAGATTCCTATTAGATTTATTTCGAAGTTTAAGTAGCATTTCCACGTACCACTGCTCATATAGCTATTGACGAACCTAAAATATGGCGGTATGACAAGTCGTGATTTAAACTAAAACAACAATCATTTTTGCAATTTAATGTACAATGCGATTATATGGTCAGTGCAATTGAAATGTCTGATTTATTACAAAACGTACAAACTTCGTACTATCTACAGGTACAAACATAATACTTAAATTAACATTACAACAATCATTGTTCTTGTTAAATGTCATAAACTTTGTTTAACCATAATTTACAGCAAATTTATTGTTTAAATATAATTAAAACGTCTAAAATGTCCTATTTAAAACCTTAACATCAGAAAGAGGCATACAAACAGTAGTAATCAGCAGAAAATAAAATTAAATCCTCAACTTTCAGTGTAATATTGCACTTTATTGCACAATGACATAATGCTTAAACGGATAGCCGAGTTTTGGCATAGAGGGCGCTATACAAAATAATTTTGTTGTGAGATAATGAAAAACTGGGTGTCAAATTTGAAAGGGCAAACAATTTTTAATGACTGAATAATCTTTATTTGATCAAAATCGGTTCAGAAAAGGCTGAAATGTCCATAAACTTTAGCCAATTCGTAATAATTGTGGGGCCTCCACAATCATTCGATAATTTTGAACCTGCGTTAATTTTTTTTGTTTTGAAAATGCTCCCTCTTTTCAAATATTTACTCAAAGAGGTTTTTAAATAGTTGTTGATCTATCTCTCTACCTAATCACTTATTTCAACAAAACATCACATGCAACAATATTTTATTTTAAATAGTTGAAACCTATGAAGTTTTTGGAGAGCGCCCTCTTGAGTTAAATTTGCTCTTTTTGAATGATAACATGATATTTAGCTTAGTCCATTTACTTAGTCATTGTTCATTCCTTTCGAGCATGGTGAAGTTATAAATATTTTTTTGTCATGTAAATAGTGTAGGTTTTGGTTACTAAATTCAATTTAGGACCAAAATTGTACTCTCTTTACCAAAACTAAACTATCCCTTTAAATACGACGACGATCAAGGAGAGATACCTAGGGACTTGTACTACTTGTGTCGTAAAATTATTTCACAGTAGAATACCATTATGCTATAACAGAATATCATGGTCTAGAGTATCAAGACGCTTTACTCAAGTCAACATATTTAAGTATTACCTTTAGACTGTTGTAAAAACCTTGAAAGTAAAGTGCATTATTGCTTTAGGGAGGTGTAGTGTCCATGTCTAGATCATATTGATGTTCAGACATAACATTGCAAGTAGGTAAACATATAAGGAGGCGATTATAAACTTTTTACTCAACTGTTGTAAAATTCATGGAGTATAGATGATCGGTCGATATTAAGGTAACATGTTTTAAACAGTTGTCTAAAATAAGGAATGACTTTGGCTATTTGCTTTTAATATTCTACTACACCTTATGTAAAGTCCTTGAAGAAATGATTCATGATTGTCGGTATTTCTTTTCAAAAAACCTTCACAATTATCTAATTTCATTTTGGCGAGACTGATTTAATCCCAAAGCTATTATACATTCACCTCTTAATATCAAACATGATATCGATTCCACCATATCAAGTGAATTGAGTTAATGATTTGTTTTACTTTATTCTTAATAGCAAAAGGCATATACAATTACAAAAACAAATATTTCTAAGATTTTCATGCCTAATAATAACATAATACATCCACCCATGAATACTTGAATTGCGGTGTTATCCTCTTATAACTCACGATGAAATTGCACACTACGCCCAATGAGAAACTCAGCGTTTGCTTTCACCGGAGATTGGGAGAACATACTGCGTGGTAATTTGGCTTTGCGCGACCAATCTCTCTTCGCGAAATAAGGCAGACGATAAAACGAAACAAGACCTCGACTAAGTGCAATCCAATGCCTATTTATGTTGTTCATCATAATATTATAACAGGTTATATACATTATTACTATTAACCTTTCATTACTAATTATAATTATACATAGGCTTTTCTAATTTCTCACAGTTTCCTTGCCTTATTGTTGCTCTGACGTCAGTTTGCGCTTCGTCGATGCGTTCTTGCTGTTGGCTAATTCCGATTTTCGTGTCGGTTGACTCATTAGTTTTTTCAAAATCGAAGAGTTATGAAGCTTTCCCTTGTTTTGCTTTTGAATATTCCCCTTATCATTCGTTGTCAAAGAGACCATCAAAATACGTGCGATCGATCTGTCCAACATAAATTCCGCGAGGTTGGTAGATCGCATCGATACTGCTAACACTGTCCAGAGCCGTGCCATTGGTGTTGCCCGTTGTTAGTCATGGTTGTTATCGCTTCTTAGAAGCGGACTCGAAGACAGCAGTAGGATTTCCCATCGAAGAATACGACGTCCTTTGGTTTACCCGGTATCAGACTGGTCACCTCGATCGCTGTGCCGTTGTCGGGTCATTTAGGTCCTTGATGAAGCTTCTCGTCGGAATAGAATGTGAAAGTAAAGATAGAGCCTCCTAGGGTAGGAAAAGTAAAAGCAAAATGAATTATTATAATTGCATTAATCATAATCACATGTGTATCATCATGTTGTCTTAACGTTATCGGTATTTCATGTTTTTGAGAATTGGGTCAACATTATAATTTCCAAATATTGTCCGATGTTTAGAAAAAGGCATCAAATGAAAGTTGGTCGATTAGGCCTTTCTCAGGGCTGTTGCCAACTCTTTAAAGCAGTCTAGCCACAGGCATATTCGAAGTCATCATGATCAAATTTCCTCTCCTAGGTGATTTTTCTCTAGAATTCTTCATTATGGCCCCTGTGTCACTGAATCAATAACATTGTGCGCTTCTTCCTCTGTGTCTTAAGTCCCCTTCAGTCTGCATTCTATTACAGGTTTGAAAAATTATCATGTTTAAGTATAATGATGAAATATATGTAACCACAGTTATGTTTGTATACCTCCTCAGGCTTCTACGCACAATTAGCTGAATTTGACTAACATCATGCACCTAGATCATATGGTGATCTGAAGACCCTTATTGAAAACAGAAGCATTGTTCGTCGAGCTGTCCGTACCCTGAATAGACTTCGGACAGTCATCGGGAAGACGCAATTCAACATGTATGAACTGGGGATACATCAAAGGACCACCTGCTTAGTCATTTATTTGTCGATCTGTACCTGGAATATGCACAAAAGGATAGAGGCAACGACGTGCCGCCCAGATTTGTTTGAGGTTATCCGTACTCGTTTTAAACACATCTAGCAGCAATATTAACTCCTGGTTGATCCAGGGCGCAATGTTAAACTGTGTGACTGGTTAGAATTATTGCCTGGAATGTAAAGGTACACTGTGTTTGGATGCTGTTGCACAAGGGTAGTTGCATTGGTAATGAAGACAAAGGATTATTCAAATCGCACACAGTGCATTATGGTTTAAACCAGTCTACTAGTATTATCTGTCTCATTATAAGGAGTGTCCGCCTCTTTACAAACTCGTCTGGCTGTAACACACAGCACATTAAACGTTCATATCGAACAACCCTATAATTTGGATCTGCGAACTGACATACGAATGTGTATAAAGTAAATCTCTTTCAGTCGAACTACTATATTGCTGGTCAATAATGTGTTTAAATGGTTTTTAGCATAAAATATGTACAAGTCGACTTATTGTACAGTTATTCTTTTAAAACTATCTGTAGAAGCCGACATGACCACCGAACGAAAATAGGGCTCCTCGAAAATGAGAAGAAATACAAGTTACATTAGTCAGATCGTATGAGTCTTTACATTATTTTCGTTAAAGTGATAGTTGACGTTATGTGGTAAAGAGGACGCTACAACAAAATATTCTTTGGGAGATTGAAAAATCTAGCGTCAGATTAAAAAAGTATACAATTCTAATGACAGCATAAACTTATTTGATCAAATTCGGTTCAGAAACGGCTGAAATCTCTCCTTAAAAACATAACCATTTGTAATAATAGACGGGCCCCGCAATTATGCGAATAATTTTAAACGGACCGTTTAAAACAATTTAGAAAATGGCTCTTTTTTCCAACCTTTTACAAAAGAAGAGGCTTTTACATTTTTGTTGATTATCCCTCTGACTAATCACTATTTCAACAAAACATAACAATTCATGCACGACTATTATGTTTAAAAATGGTTGAAAACCCAATTACTTTTAGATAGTGCGCCTCTTGAGTTTTAAACGGCTCTTTTTTTTTTAATGATAACAGTGCTTTTTACTAGAGTCGTTTGTAGTTGTGTATTCTTTTCGAGCATGGTAGGAGTTATGAAGTATTAGTTTGTAATGGAATGCTGCAGGTTCCTGGTTACTAAAATTCAGTAGACAAAGAACTGTACTCTCTCTACCAAAACTCAACTATCCCTTAAAGTATTTGCTTAGCGCCGTTGTTCGATCAGTAAATCTGTGCGCGGTTCACGCACATCCAGGGGGGCCCCCTGCAATGCGCGGCAGCTATCGTGAACGTAATTTTTGCACTGGCGTAGAGTCGGTGTAATGCATTATAAACGACGTTACATCGCGCTTTCATTATTGTGAGTTTCTATAACGCCACGAAAAGGAGATATGAAGCCGTTTATTTATGGTTCAGGCAAGCTGTTAAATGACATTTTAAAACTATAGCCTCGCAAATTTTGAATTTGGCTTCCAAAAGAGCGGACACATCTTTTAACCTTGGACTTAAGTTATGCCATGGTAATGAGCATCGGGTCATAGTCATCCCTCAACATGCTTAACCACATTTAAAATGCATCGAAGAGGGAACAATCAGTTATCATTGTTGTATTCCTCCCCCATCATTGTACCATTATAGGTCCGAATGGGTTCAGTTACCTGTCTTTAGTCCAGGTTTTGCTTAAAGGACCTATAGAGGACCTCTTTTTTAGCCCAGTGTTTAAACTTGCTTAAAGGACCCCAATTACCTCTATACTGGTCGAACCATTCAAACATGTGGAATATGTTGAGGTCCAGTATGATTTTAACTCCGTATTATCAATGCTAATCAATTTAAGGTACTGGTATCCGGACAAGGGACCTCTTGCATGTCATTGACACGTTTTAACCGGCTACTAGTTATAATAGTGTTCTTTTGATCCCGGACTAATTAAGGTTTAGTAAAAACAATATTGACATTCGAGTGTATGCGAGCTAGAACCAGTCAACCTGTACACATGTGAATATTGTTTCTTACTAAAAACCTTAATTAGTCCGGGATCAAAAGAACACTATTATAACTAGTAGCCGGTTAAAAACGTGTCAATAGACATGCAAGAGGTCCCTTGTCCGGATACCAGTACTTAAATTGATTAGCATTGATACTACGGTCGTTAAATCATACTGGACCTCACATATCCCACATGTTTGAAATCGGTCTCGACCAGTTATAAGGTAATTGGGGTCCTTTTAAGCAAGGTTAACACTAGAGGGCTTAAAAAGAGGTCCTCTATAGGTCCTTTAAGCAAACCTGGACTAAAGACAGGTAACTGAACCATTCGGACCTATAAGGGTAACTGATGGGGGGAAGGAATACAACAATGATAACTGATTGTTCCTCTTCGATGCATTTTTAATGTGGTTACAGCATGTTGAGGGATGACTATGACCCGAATTCTCATCCATGGCATAACTTAAGTCCAAGGTTAAAAGATGTGTCCGCTTTTTATAGGAAGCCAAAATTTCAAAATTTGCGAGGCGTATAGTTTAAAATGTCATTTAACAGCTTGGCCTGAACAAAATAACGGCTTCATATCTCCTTTTCGTGGCGTTATAGAACTCACAATAATGAAAGCGATGTAAACGTCGTTTATAATGCATTACGAGCTCTTCGCCAGTGCAAAATTACGTTCACGATAGCTGCCGCGCATTGCAGGGGCCCCCCTGGATGTGCGTGAACCGCGCCACAGATTTTGATCGAACAACGGCGGTAAGCAAATACTTTTAAGGGATAGTTGAGTTTTGGTAGAGAGATGTACAGTTTTTTGTCTACTGAATTTTAGTAACCAGAACCTTGCAGCATTCCATTACCAAACTAATACTTCATAACTCCACCATGCTCGAAAAGAATACACAACTACAAACGACTTAGTAAAAAGCCTGTTATCATAAAAAAAAAAAGAGCCGTTAAAACTCAAGAGGGCGCACTCTAAAAAGTAATTGGTTTCAACCTATTTTAAACACTAATAGTGTGCATGATTGTTATGTTTTGTTGAAATTAGTGATTAGTCAGAGGGATACATCAACAAAAAGTGTAAAAGCCTCTTTTGTAAAAGGTTGGAAAAAAAGGAAGCATTTTCTAAATTGTTTTAACGGCCGGTTTAAAATTATCGCATAATTGCGGGGCCCGTCTATTATTACAAATGGTTATGTTTATGGAGATTTCAGCCGTTTCTGAACCGAATTTGATCAAATAAAGTTTATGCTGTCATTAGAATTGTATACTTTTTTAATTCTGACGCTCAGTTTTTCATCTCACCAAAAGAAATATTTTGTGTAGCGTCCTCTTTACCAAAACTCAACTATCACTTTAACAAAATAATTAAGACTCATAGATCTGACTATGTAATTGTTTATTCTTCATTTTCGAGACCTATTTTCGTGGCATGTCGGCTTTACATAGTTTTAAAAGAATACGTACAATATTATTGTAATATTATGCTAAACCATTTAAACACATTATTGACCGATATATAGTTCGATGAAAGGATGATTTATACACATTCGTATGTCATTCGCAGAATCCAAATTATAGGGTTGTTCGATATGAACGTTTATGTGTGTGTTACATGCAGACGATTTGTAAAAGGCGGACACTCCTTTTAAAAGACAGATAATACTAGTAACTGGTTAAACCATAATGCACGTGTGCGATTTGAATAATCCTTTGTCTTCATTACCAATGCAACTCCCTTTGCAACAGCATCCAAACACAGTGTACCTTTACATTCCAGGCATAATTTAACCAGTCACCAGTTAAACATTGCGCCCTGGATCAACCAGGAGTTAATATTGCTGCTAGATGTGTTAAAACGAGTAGGATAACAAACAAATCTGGGCGGCACGTCGTTTGCCTCTTCCTTTGTGCATATTCCAGGTACCAGATCACAAATAAATGACTAAGCAGGTGGTCCTTTGATGTATCCCCAGTTCAACATGTTTGACTTGCGTCTTCCCATGACTGTCCGAAGTCTATTCAGGGTACGGACAGCTCGACGAACATGCTTCTGTTTTCAATAAGGGTCTTCGATCACCATATTGATCAGGTGCATGATGTTAGTCAAATTCAGTAATTTGCGTAGAAGCCTGAGGAGGTATACAAACATAACTGTGGTTACATATATTTCATCATTATACTTAAACATGATAATTTTTCAAACCTGTAATAGAATGCAGACTGAAGGGGACTTAAGAACAAGAGGAAGGAAGCGCACAATGCTTATTGATTCAGTGACACAGGGGCCATATGAAAATTCTAGAGAAAAATCACCTAGGAGAGAAATTTGATCATGATGACTTCGAATATGCCTGTGGCTAGACTGCTTAAAGAGTTGGCAACAGCCCTGAGAAAGGCCTAATCGCAAACTTTCATTTGATGCCTTTTTCTAAAACATCGGACAATATTTGGAAATTATAATGTTGACCAATTCTCAAAAACATGAAATACCGATAAGTTAAGACAACATGATGATACACATGTATTATGATTAATGCAATTATAATAATTCATTTTGTTTTATTTCCTACCCAGGAGGCTCTATCTTTACTTTCACATTCTATTCCGAGAGAAGCTTCATCAAGGACTTAAATGACCCCGACAACGGCACAGCGATCGAGGTGACCAGTCTGATACCGGGTAAACCAAAGGACGTCGTATTCTTCGATGGGAAATCCTACTGGCTCTTCGAGTCCGCTTCTAAGAAAGCGATAACAACCATGACTAACAACGGCAACACCAATGGCACGGCTCTGGACAGTGTTAGCAGTATCGATGCGATCTACCAACCTCGCGGAATTTATGTTGGACAGATCGATCGCACGTATTTTGATGGTCTCTTTGACAAAGAATGATAAGGGGAATATTCAAAAGCAAAACATGGGAAAGCTTCATAACTCTTCGATTTTGAAAATAACTAATGAGTCAACCGACACGAAAATCGGAATTAGCCAACAGCAAGAACGCATCGACGAAGCGCAAACTGACGTCAGAGAAACAATAAGGAAGGAAACTGTGAGAAATTAGAAAAGCCTATGTATAATTATAATTAGTAATGAAAGGTTAATGTAAATAATGTATAAACCTGTTTATAAATATTATGATGAACAACATAAATAGGCATTGGATTGCACTTAGTCGAGGGTCTTGTTTCGTTTTATCGTCTGCCTTATTTCGCGAAGAGAGATTGGTCGCGCAAAGCCAAATTACCACGCAGTATGTTCTCCCAATCTCCGGTGAAAGCAAACGAGTTTTCTCATTGGGCGTAGTGTGCAATTTCATCGTGAGTTATAAGAGATAACACGCCAATTCAAGTACTTCATGGGTGGATGTATTATGTTATTATTAGGCATGAAAATCTTAGAAATATTTGTTTTTTGTAATTGTATATGCCTTTTGCTATTAAGAATAAAGTAAACAAATCATTAACTCAATTCCTTGATATGGTGGAATCGATATCATGTTTGATATTAAGAGGTGAATGTATAATACTTTGGGATTAAATCAGCTCGCCAAAATGAAATTAGATAATTGTGAAGGTTATTGAAAAGAAATACCGACAATCATTCATTTTCAAGGACTTTACAAAGGTGTAGTAGAATATTAAAACAAATAGCCAAAGTCATTCCTTATTTTAACAACTGTTTAAAACATGTTACTTAATATCGACCGATATCTATACTCCATGAATTTTACAACAGTTGAGTAAAAAGTTTATAATCGCCTCCTTATATGTTTACCTACTTGCAATGTTATGTCTGAACATCAATATGATCTAGACATGGACACTACACATCTAAAGCAATAATGCACTTTACTTTCAAGGTTTTTACAAACGTCTAAAGGTAATACTAAATATGTTGACTTGAGTAAAGCGTTTGATACTCTAGACCATGATATTCTGTTATATCATAATGGTATTCTACGTGAAATAATTTTACGACACAAGTAGTACAAGTTCCCTAGGTATCTCTCCTTGATCCGTCTCGTATTAAAGGGATAGTTTAGTTTTGGTAAAGAGAGTACAATTTTGGTCAAATTGAATTTTAGTAACCAAAACCTACACTATTACATGACAAAAAAATATTTATAACTTCACCATGCTCGAAAGGAATGAACAATGACTAAGTAAATGACTAAGTAAATATCATGTTATCATTCAAAAAGAGCAAATTTAACTCAAGAGGGCGCTCTCCAAAAACTCATAGGTTTCAACTATTTAAAATAAAATATTGTGCATGTGATGTTTTGTTGAAATAGTGATTAGGTAGAGAGATAATCAACAACTATTTAAAAACCTCTTTAGTAAATATTTGAAAAGAGGGAGCATTTTCAAAACAAAAAAAATTAACGGCAGGTTCAAAATTATCGAATGATTGTGGGGCCCCACAATTATTACAAATGGCTAAGTTTATGGACATTTCAGCCATTTCTGAACCGATTTTGATCAAATAAAGATTATTCAGTCATTAAAATTGTTTGCCCTTTCAAATTTGACACCCAGTTTTTCATTATCTCACAACAAAATTATTTTGTATAGCGCCCTCTATGCCAAAACTCGGCTATCCGTTTAAGCATTTATGTCATTGTGCAATAAATGTGCAATATTACTGAAAAGTTGAGATTTATTTTATTTTCTGCTGATACTACTGTTTGTATGCCTCTTTCTGATGTTAAGGTTTTAAAATAGGACATTTTTAGACGTTTTAATTATATTTAAACAATAAATTTGCTGTAAATTATGGTTAAACAAAGTTTATGACATTTAACAAGAACAATGATTGTTGTAATGTTAATTTAAGTATTATGTTGTACCTGTAGATAGTACGAAGTTTGTACGTTTTGTAATAAATCAGACATTTCAATTGCATGACCATATAATCGCATTGTACAATTAAATTGCAAAAATGATTGTTGTTTTAGTTTAAATCACACTTTCATACCGCCATATTTTAGTTCGTCAATAGCTATATGAGCAGTGGTGTGGAAATGCTACTTAAACTTCGAAATAAATCAATAGGAATTAGTACTGATTCGCAATATTAAATCATATCAATCTTTAATTTTGTGAAATTCGTTTATGCAATGTGAATGATACGGGAATTTGTTGTAGTGCAGTCTTAATGTTTAGATGTTTAATAAACAATTGCCACCTTTTTGTTTAAACGTGTTTCGACATACATTATAGATTTGCACAACTACATTATTAGACATTCCTCAAACTAGCATCTCTCCAAAATACGAACTTCATGTATCAACAAATCAATTCTTTTTTAAAGGACCAGTAATATAGAATATGTTATCTCCCGAGATAAAACAGGCACAACTGTCAATATTTGTACAATGAAAGATTAACAGTTATTATCAAATAACTATAGTAATCAGTAAAGGCAACTTTGACCTTCCTCTGACGTACTTTTCTATCGCATGTATTTTGGTTCAATATTTCCTTTCATATTTCTGAAATGTATTTTTTATTAACCTAAGGGGTGTGGTATTATTTGGGGAATGCCTATTGTCTGCCTAACACAAACGCTCTACAATAAATATTTTTGTGCTGTTTTTTTAAACTTAAATTATCTGAGTAAACTGCATTAGGATTATAGTACGTTGTAATATTCTCAAGTTGGGTGTTGACTAAATTTAATTCAATTGTATAATTCGAAGGGGTTAAACTACTTTGAACTACCTTTTTTCCATTCATATAATTGATACGCATTGGTTAAAGGGATAGTTGAGTTCTGGTAAGGAGAGTACAGTTTTGGTGAAACTGAATTTTAGTAACCAAAACCTGCATCATTACATTACAAACTAATAGTTATAACTAGAAAAGAACGCAAAATTACAAATTACGTAGTAAAGATCATGCTATCATTAAAAAAGAGCCGTTAAAACGTAAGAGGCCGCTCTCTAAACACTCATCGGTTTCAACCATTTTGAATAAAATATTGTGCATGTGATGCTTTGTTGAAATAGTGATTAGATAGAGAAATAACCAACCACTATTTAAAGGGGTAGTACAGTTTTGGTAAGGCTGAACTTAAGTAACCAAACCTGGACAGTAACATTATAAACTAATAGTTATAACTCCACCATGCTCGAAAGGTATACAAAATTACAAACGACTAAGTAAAAAGCCTGTTATCATTCAAAAAGAGCCATTAAAACACAAGAGGGCGCTTTCTAAAAAGGCATTGGTTTCAACCATTTTTCATACAAAATAATGCATGTGATGTTTTATTGAAATAATGATTAAATAGAGAGATCATCAACAACTATTTTAAAAACGCTTTTGAAAATTTTTGAAAAAGTGCAAGCATTTTTTTAATTTTTTGAAAAATCATCTAATTATTTGGGCCCCAAATAATTATTAGATCCGATACATTTATTGATATTTCAGCCGTTTCTGGGTCGATTTTGACAAAATTTTGACCAAAGGTTTATTCTGCCATTAAAATTGCATGTTCTCTCAAATTCGCCACTCAGTTTGTCATTACCTCACAAAAAATTGTGATGTGCAGCGCCCTCTCTACCAAAACTAAACTACCCCTTTAAACACCTATTTTGAAAAGAGGAAGCATTTTTTTAAAATTTTTAACGGCTGGTTCAAAATTCTCTAATAAACCTGGGGCTCCAGGTTTATTACAAATTGCTATATTTATGGATTTTTCAGCCGTCTCTGCACCGATTTTGATCAAACAAAGATGATTTTATTATATAAATATTATGCTCTTTCAAATTTTACACTCAGTTTTTCATTACCTCACAAAAAAAAAAAGTAGTCTAGCGCCCTCTCTACCAAAACTCAACTATCCCTTTAAGTATTTTACTTGAGTATGTATAATATTGTTATTATGTTATGTACAGTCATTTTGTATGGCTTTCAGTATTTTGTTAAAAACATATTTGTTTTGGATGAATAGTTTAGTTGATCAAACTAATTAAAATGGTAATGCTTAAAATAGCATAACATAATCATTACGATACTCGTATTATAACTGTCCGTTAGGGACAGCCGTGTTGCCATTTTTCTATTGGCCCGTTAAGGACGTGCGCAGTCGTGATGCGCAGTGTACTCCATACAGTTACGTGCTCTTACGTTTTTTACTTTGTAAAACTGCTAACAAAAGTATAGTTTGTAGCCTAAATCCTCCTACAACTTTTAGTGTCACTGGTGTCAACAAAAATATGATACAACTACATAAACAAGTGACAAATATCACAAATATTTCACCAGTTGGATAACTCCAGCAATAGAAAACACCAACTAGATTGGCTGAGTGTAACTATGATCAGCTCTGTGCGTAGCACAGAGCTGTGAATTACTGACGATCGAAATGGTGTAGCGTTTTTGCGATGAGGTGTTTTTATCACCTTTAATTATAATTTTTTTGTATTTGGTTAACCTTTTCTAGAGAACAAAAGTGCGTTTTATCTGCGCGCTACATAGAAATTATATGAAAAGAATAATAACTTACCTCAAATTGATGATTAATCCCAAACGGCTTCGCACAAATATTCGAAATTGTCCTGTCGCCTCCAAAGTCATCGGCAATGCATGCTGGGATATATAGGCGAGGTTTTATTCCGGTTCCGCGCGTAAGTGGCGATCGGTTGACTAATACATATAAGCCAGGCCACTGTACTCAATGTTAACCTAACCGCCTGGCATATACATCGCTCGAAATCTTGCAGGAACATGTTTGTAGATGGGCGATGAGGTGTTTTATCCTCTTTAAGCAGATTTTTTTTAAATTTTGTTTACTTGTACTGCACCCTAAAATACCTATGTACGACGGCGCTACACAAAATTGCTATAAAAAGAATGATAACTTACCTCAAATTGATTATTTATGTCGATCGTCCTTGTTAGAATCCGGCTTTTTTTTTTCGATCCGTCGGCATCGCACAGCGGGATTCTAACAAGGACAATCGACATAAATAATCAATTTGAGGTAGGTTATCATTGTTTTTATAGCAATTTTGTGTAGCGCCGTCGTACATAGGTATTTTAGGGTGCAGTACAAGTAAACAAAATTTAAAAAAAAATCTGCTTAAAGAGGATAAAACACCTCATCGCCCATCTACAAACATGTTCCTGCAAGATTTCGAGCGATGTATATGCCAGGCGGTTAGGTTAACATTGAGTACATCTTGGCTCGTACGCCAAAGTTTGACCTGCGACCTCACGCATGCGCACTGTGGACACAAATTCGGATACCATTTTGGAATTTTTGCTTCTTACCACAATCTGGACGATAAAAACCTAATTTTGTGAATAAATACACCGAATGGAGCCTCATGTATCAAGACAGTGGACCATTGATGTCCATGGATAACATCCGTCGTAAGTATAAAACCAGATATAAATTGTATAGTATCTTATATACTATTTTTACCAATAATTGTTACGAGCGATACACCTAACACACACTTCAATATGCCAGGCTCTGTGCTACGCACAGAGCCTGGTTAGGTTAGGCTGAGTGACGATGTGCAATCAAACTATATAATATGTTTATGGATATTTCAGCCGTTTCTGAACCGATTTTGTTCAAATAAAGTTTATTCTGTCATTAGAATTGTAAGTCCTTTCAAATGTGACAGTCAGTTCACAAAATATTTTGTTGTGAGATAATGAAAAACTGACTGTCACATTTGAAAGGACTTACAATTCTAATGACAGAATAAACTTTATTTGAACAAAATCGGTTCAGAAACGGCTGAAATATCCATAAACATATTTGATTGCACATCGTCACTCAGCCAATGCTAGGCATCGTCATTCGGCGTTACATGGCGTGCGCGCATGGGCCATATTTTTGTACACGTAGTTTGCGCGATGTTTGGCTGTGGGCAATGCAACTTCGCTATTGCAAGGGTGGAGGGATATACTATTTTTCCAAATGTAATGCGGTCAAACAGCTGATTGAACCACGTAATATGCATGTGAAGTATACACAAGAGATGCTTGCGATGATTATAGATCCGGTTCGTGTTTTGAATTGAGAAACTTGACCAATTTCAACCTCCGTAAGTCATTTTTTGCCGCATTTTCGCAGTGAACTTTGTTGAAATCTCAAATTTTCGAGCAATCGGAAGTAGGGTGCACTTTGGAAACTTACATTTTTGGATGATTCAGGTGTTTTTACGATATATTCTCGGAAGATTTGTCCGCCTCAAGCAGTCTCACATAATCATTTTGATGCTCGAACAGGGGCTTTTGGGGCTTCGATTCGGTGATTTTAGCCGTCGTCGCCGGCGCGCCGCGCCCGCCGCGTGTGCTGTCGCGCGAGCGGGTATTCAAATTGCGTGCAGAGATAGTGGGAGCGCACGCCGCGTGCGAGCCAGAGACCAAGCGAGCGACATCGGTCGGGCACACGAAAGGTAAGCTCGCAGCGCGCCATTAAGTGAATGGCGAAAATTGTGACACAACAAATGGGTAAAATACCATATTTTGGCAAAATATCAGTATTTGTTTGGATTTTAAAGGGCATAATGATCTACATCAGGTCAGTCCCGACTCATAGAATATAATTTGCATTAATTTCGCGCAATTTTCATTTTCATTTGGTGATGCCTACCAATGCTTATCATGAGATCTAGTTGGTGTTTTCTCGCTCGAGTTATCCAACTGGTGAAATATGTGTGATATTTGTCACTTGTTTATGTAGTTGTATCATATTTTTGTTGACACCAGTGACACTAAAAGTTGTAGGAGGATTTAGGCTACAAACTATACTTTTGTTAGCAGTTTTACTACGTAAAAAACGTAAGGGCATGTGTATGGAGTACACTGCGCATCACGACTGCGCACGTCCTTAACGGGCCAATAGAAAAATGGCAACACGGCTGTCCCTAACGGACAGTGTATTATACGGATAGTCACATTACATAACATGTGTTCAATTTGTTTACTGTTCAGCCGCTTACACAAATAATATTGCATGTATCAGAATGTTTACTACAATGATATTGATAAAAAGAATGTGAGTAGAAAGCACACATTTACAGTATGGTTCAAACCTAAATTAGAAATAATACATCTACAATAATAAAGCAAAAACAATACCGAAACTCGATTTTGGAAAAAAAAAAGATTATTCAAATACAAATATTTTAAAATGCTAGTTATGTAAATAAATGTGTCACGATAAGTGAAGATAACCATTGCTTGCCTTCATGGTTGACTGAGCACTTTAAAACAAAATGATGATGTTTCGAAATCCATGAATGAAATCAATACTGAAGTTTATTGAGAATAAAGCTATCTCAGACTGTATGTTAGCACTCACAATTAAAATGGATTTAATACATTTGCAATTTTATATATTAAAATGACAGGAATTTTGAACAGCATTGTTTCACCAACCATATTCAATGCATTCGCCACATATGCAGTTTCAAAACAAAGTGCAGGCATCCGCAAGTTTTTGTAACTTTTTAAATTGGGTCAGAAAGTGCTGAGTCAGCCAAGAATTTATATATATCTTATTTCCACAAAATGTACATATGAATTGCATACATATTTGGATTACGGCAGAATGTCCAAAAAAAAATAGTTTCAAAGCATTGTGATGAAATGTTTAGGGGTTAGTATATTTGGTGTAGTGTATAGATTGTTAAATTGGCACTGGTATGAACCGTATATGATATAAGTATCTATATTCATTAAAGATTGTTTAAATTATGTATAACTCGATTGAAATAAAGAAAACAACTGAGTATGCAACTCACACGTATGCGACGACATGAAAAGCATTGTTTATAAATAATCAAAATTAAAATGGATTTTATACATGTCCACTTTCAAATATCAAAATGCTTGAAATTTGGACAGCATTGTTTCACCAACAATAATCAATGCATTCGCCACACATGCAGTTTCAAACCAATTGCAGGCATCCACAAGTTATTGTGAGTTTTGATATATTGGGTCACAAAGTGCGGAGTCAGCCATGAAAATGTACATATTAATTGCATACATATTTTATTAGTGCAGAAAGTAACAAACAAATGTTGAAAAGCATTGTGATTAATTGTTTAGGGGTTAGTGTTATTGGTGTAGTGTGTTTATTGTTAAATTGGCTCTGGAGTGAACCGTAAATCATATACTTATTTATATTCATGAAGGATTGTTTAAATTATATATAACTCGATTGAAATTAAGAAAACAAGTGAGTATGCAACTCAGACGTATGCGGCGAGGCAACATGAAATGCATTATTTATATTAAACAATCACAATAAAATATATTTGATACATGCGCACTTTCAACTATTAAAGGGATAGTTGAGTTCTGGTAAGGAGAGTACAGCTTTGGTGAAACTGAATTTTAGTAACCAAAACCTGCATCATTACATTACAAACTAATAGTTATAACTAGAAAGGAACACAAAATTACAAATGACGTAGTGAAGATCATGTTATCATTCAAAAAGAGCCGTTAAAACGTAAGAGGGCGCTCTCTAAACACTCATCGGTTTCAACCATTTTTAATAAAATATTGTGCATGTGATGCTTTGTTGAAATAGTGATTAGAGTGAGAAATAACCAACAACTATTTAAATACCTATTTTGTAACTTATTGAAAAGAGGAAGCATTTTTTGGAATTTTTAACGGCTGGTTCAAAATTCTCTAATAAACCTGGGGCCCCAGGTTTATTACAAATTGTTATATTTATGGATATTTCAGCCGTCTCTAAACCGAATTTGATCAAACAAAGATGATTTTATTATTTAAATATTATGCTCTTTCAAATTTTACACTCAGTTTTTCATTACCTCACAAAAAAAATAAGTAGTCTAGCGCCCTCTCTACCAAAACTCAACTATCCCTTTAAACTGACTGGATGTCGAAAAGTATTGTTTCACTAACTATATTCAATTGCATTCGCCTCATTATGCAGTTTCAAAACAAAGTGCAGGCATCGACAAGTTATTGAGACTTTTGAAATTGGGTCACAAAATGCTGGGTCAGCAATGAATTTATTTATCTATTTTTTACAAAATGTACATATGAATTGCATAGTTTAATTAAAAATGGTTTAAAAGCATTGTGATTAATTGTTAAGGGGTTAGTTGGGTGTTGTGTTTAGATTGGTACCTGGACAATGTAGTAAACAAAACGTATTTGATATAACTATTTTTATTCAGGAAGGGTTGTTTAAATTATTAAAACTCAATTGAAATGAATGAAACACGTATGCGACGACGCAATATGCACTTGTCAAGAATATGCACTTCTAAAAGTGATAATTTCAACAAAATGAAATACCTAAAAACAATAACTGTCATCAAGTTTTATGCAAAGCATACTAATTCTCAAAATGCCGAAAGACTCAGCATGTCTTTGCGACCTGGTACTCAATTCTGTAAAGACATGTTGTTAATCGAAGATGCTGCCGATTTAGCGTGCTATTGCATTTGTTGTAAAAGATTGCGATGATTCTGTTTTTTTTTGCATGTACATATTATTTTAAGCTTGTCTTTTGAATTTGTAAATTGAGAAATTGGTATAATTGTGTTGTGTTTATCATTACTTATGAGATATTAGAATGCTGTAGCGAATTATTTTTTACTACTACATGCTAAGGGATAGTACAGTTTTGGTTAAGAGGGCGGTACAACGATTAATTTCGACATAATATCAATAGTATACCAAGTGGTATATTTTGGAGAAAAAGACATGATTGTAAAGACCATAAAATCTAAATCGGATCACAAACAGCTGAAATATCAATTTATTTATCATATTTTTAATAAATGTCGCCAAACATTTATTTAATATTTTAAGAAAATATGTATTAAAGGGGTAGTTTAGTTTTGGTAGAGAGGGCGCTGCACATCACAATTCTTTTGTGAGGTAATGAAAAACTGAGTGTCGAATTTGCGAGAACATGCAATTTTAATGGCAGAATAAACTTTATTTGGTCAAAATCGGCCCAGAAACGGCTGAAATATCAATAAATATATCTGACCCTATAATTATTTGGGGCCCAAATAATTAGCTGATTTTTTCAAAAAAATAAAAAAATGCTTGCACTTTTCCAAAAATTTTCAAAAGTGTTTTTTAAATAGTTGTTGATGATCTCTCTATTTAATCATTATTTCAATAAAACATCACATGCATAATTTTGTATGAAAAATGGTTGAAACCGATGCCTTTTTAGAGAGCGCCCTCTTGAGTTTTAATGGCGCTTTTTTAATGATAACGGGCTTTTTACTTAGTCGTTTGTCATTTTGTATACCTTTCGAGCATGGTGGAGTTAAAACTATTAGTTTTATAATGTTACTGTCCACGTTTGGTTACTAAAGTTGAGCCTTACCAAAACTAAACTACCCCTTTAAGTCGACACATGTTTTGAATTAAAAATGTTAATAACTTAAGGTTTCTGAAGGGTACTCTCTTTTGTTAACTGCTGTAATGTGAATAACAACAGCTTACTGCACAGCAAAAAAAAATTAAACAACTTTTTAAACAACAGCCAAAAACGCTGTTTAAGCCGGTCCCTCTAACAACGTTGTTTAAAATTTTGAACAACCAAGATTGTTTAATCTTTAAACAGTAAGTTGTTTAACATTCTAAACAACTTTTTAAACAATAGATTTTAAACAGCATGGTTGTTTAAGCTTTCTTTAACAATATTGTTTAAAAACGTCCGTTGTTAAAAAGTGTTGTTCAAAAATATTGTTTAAAAGTCAGATGTTCAAAGTTGTTGCTTACAACTATTGTTTAAAAAAGTCAGGTGTTTTATGTTGTTGTTTAAAAAACTGTTGACTATACCGTCAAGACTTTGGAGGAGTTCGGACTCGCTGAACTAATTGACGTATTCAGAGGTGAGAATTTAAACTAATTATTTAGTAATCTGAACGATTTTATACTTAAGACATATTTGTGCTTGCTTTTACATCTAAGCGATGTCTACCGGGGTAGGGTCGACAGGGCCGCAGCTCTGGACGGGCCTGACTCTCGCTGCGCTAGCTAGCTGCCTCCGCGGGCGCGTACATTCCGTGCAACTTCGATCACTGCACTGCAGACGGGATTGGCAGAGTCTATCTTAATTTATTCTGTATTGTAGACATCGCTTAGATGTCAAAGCAAGCACAAATAAGTCTTAAGTATAAAATCGTTCAGATTACTAAATAATTAGTTTAAATTCTCACCTCTGAATACGTCAATTAGTTCAGCGAGTCCGAACTCCTCCGAAGTCTTGACGGTTTGGGTACAGTACTGAATCTTGTTCATTTTAATTAATGAAAACAACATTTAAAAATTATAGTCGATAGCTTTTTTGGAACAAATGTTCTCTTTGTTAGTATTAATTTAAACAAAAATAAGGATCAGAACGTACGATGCCGTGTCTTAACTTCGCGCACGAAAATTTAGGATTTTTTCAAAGTGGCTTAGGATCAAGAAAATTACAGTAATCTCAATGAAACAATAATAAATTACCCCTCAAATTCTGAGGATTCGATTTATCTTGAACAATTTCATTTAAACTCACAATTCGTGGTGTTAATGACCCGATTCCGTGACTATGTCATATCAGCAAGAGCTTCTTCACCAAGTACGGTAGTCTCCATACTTCGCGCATAATACATAGGGCACCCTGCCATTGACTTAACACGTATCCCGTGTAGCAAACCGTAACACGCATTTCAATGGCACTGTGATGATGCAAACATTTTGCGCGCATTAGCATCTTAGCACGCGCAGCGTTGTCAAGCTATCTACGGAGATTGCGCGATCCGAAAGTAAATTTGATGGGTAGGTCGAATAAAGGAGCATTTTGCGCAGCCTTTCGATGACAACAAATATGTTCTACTGGAACGATTTCCGTCTAATTTGCTTGATACTTCCTCCTCCATAATTTTGTTGGAACACCAAGTTGTGATTTACAAAAAAAGACCACAAAAAGTAAGTATTTCTTCAGAAATATTGCTCTTTATTTGCTAATTTTTTGGTTGATGAGTAATTGATGTGTGCTCTTTCAGTTGACATTGAACATTTCCGTCGCCGTGTCCGTGTTCTAATTTTTGCGTATCTCGCCTATGATCCGCGAAGTTGGGATACGCGCGAAGTTAAGAGACCTGTCCATACTTACTTAAATTCGGCAAATTCAGGCTAGTATGACGATTGAACATCAGCTTATCTCCAAGTTGAGTACACCTGGGGGACACATTGTTTTACTTATTTAATTTTGTCTTTGTTAAGTTAAAAATATTTAAAAATTATAGTCGATAGCGTTTTTACGTTTACAATTATAGCTGTGAGAAATATATTTTTGAAATTTAAAGATCTTACCGTGTAGAGAAAAAATGGCAATGGCTACTCGCGTATTTTAGTGTTAACGCGCGCTCAGTCCGCGCACTGTCTTTATTTAATTCTTTATTATTGTACGCGCATCCAAGTGCGCAAAACAAATTTCACGCGCGATATGCAAATTTGGGGTCATCAAACTTTATTACGTGTTCTTGAAATTATTTTTAGTCAGGCGATGTAAACATTGTTATTGTGACGTCACAATGAATAGCCTGCGTATCAAAGTGCGTGTTAATTGTGTACATCGCGCTCTGCCCGTTCACTTTGTACAGGATAATTGTACAGTGGTCGGTCTTTCCATTAAGCGTCTTTGGTTGGAGGGAAGGAAACCCGTACAGGGTTTTTAAACAATAATTGTTTAAAACATGTTCTGCAATTAGACCGAGTGTTTTAAACAGTGTCTGTTTAGAACACTCATTCTGTCATTTAAACAACATTGCTCAAAATTTAAACAACAAAATTCTGAACAACGAAATTTTGAACAGCGTTTTTTCTGTGTGCCATTCAAGCATGCCTAAATGATAGCTATAAGTGTTTTATGATAACGCACAAGTTTTAAATACTGAAATTAAGTTTTACCAGAACTGTACTTACCCTTAAAAAAGATGTGTCATACAAATACTTATTG
This sequence comes from Echinarachnius parma, assembly GCA_037951105.1. Classification (NCBI taxonomy): domain Eukaryota; kingdom Metazoa; phylum Echinodermata; class Echinoidea; order Clypeasteroida; family Echinarachniidae; genus Echinarachnius; species Echinarachnius parma. Next base: position 21,733 of record JBAMJV010011759.1, read on the forward strand.
TCTGTATTACTTTAAGATAACAATGGATATGATTTACAAAACAGTTGTTAAGTGGCGAATTCTATCGCATTTCATTTTTATTAATTGAAATAGAAGTTTTAAACGTTTATTGTATTTTGCAATTTTAAAATTAAAAGTATTCTTGTAACTCTGTCTCTATCAATCAATCGCACTTGCATTATTTGTGGTTATTTCATATTTGCTTGATTATCCTCTATTAATACGACTGGAAACCAGCTTTGGCTTTCCAAAATAATGTTAGCTATGTCATTACTTTAGCTATTTTAGATTTAGGTTGAAAGAATTGCGGGGATCATCTCTAGCTAATAACACTTTACATGTTCAAGCTTTACTCTGGCATACTTTATTTCGTACACATCACTCAGTGGACATAATGTAATCACATAACGACACGTGTGATCAATCCTTTGTCAGTATTGACATATGTCAACATTATTTATATAGTAAAAAGGTCGCTTTAAATAAACAAAGGCACTTACGAACAATTCATAAAAGGGACTCGTACTTAATAGCCCGGTCACATATCAACGGATTGCGCAAACGGATGTCAAACGGATAGCTAAATTTTCCATCCGTTCTATACGTTACTTGTCCGTTCCATCACCGGATAATTTCGCAAATTGTCTATTCGTTGGGCATACGTTTCCGATATCCGTTGATATCTGACTGGGCCAAAAGGCCACCACGCAAAGAACAACACAGGGTTATATGTTTTGTGTACCGTTTTGATATTAAATAGAGGTCCAACGCTTTGCAAAGGGTTGTGTTATTCGTAAACAATGCAATTAAACACCAAAACTCACGGAACCAACAGGGCCTATATAGTGATGTAAAAGCAAACATTTTGCGAGTGCGCACATTCTACAGCCGCATATATACGTGTGGACACAACTAATAGAAGCACGGTAGACCCGTACGTCATAGACAATGGACTATTCATTGTCTGCAGACCCATGAACAAATACTTACTATCATGTCTGATATTCAAATAATCTAATTAGTCTGAACTCATTGGTGTAATGTACTACTTATATTGTTACTTTTCATTTTTTATTTATAAGAATACTATTTTTGGGTGTACGTGGTTCCCTTTAAATGCAAATAACAGCAAAACTGCAGGGTTAGCGTAAAACATCGGCATGATTCAATACTATTAACTCTTACAGGGTGTAAGCACTATCATAGGCCTGCTCGATATAATTTATTCGTTAGGTATCGATTAATTTCTTTGTACGATATAATAACGGCAAGACCAACATAAATAAATAAATTATGTTGATTTCGAAATATGTTTAGATTGACCTCATCGAGTTAAAATTTCATATATCATTATACGACTTATTGGCAAGGTTGGATATTAGAGCAACCTAGTATTTTTGTTGACATTGTGTACAACCTGACGATGGGTTGATACAAATATACACTCCTCTAAAGAGATCTAGTAACATTGTATCATCGTATCAACATAATCCATATCCACACATATGACGTTAAACTTCAATAGTACTCGCATACCGTGTTGTATTAGTATTACCAATATGGAACAGTTTTTGGTTTCGAATTTCCCATTCGCTTAAAAGTTATTGATTGAATTAGTGTTTAGATTTGTAATTATCCACTGTTTGTACAGATACACTAAAGTCAGTGCAATGAATTAGCGAATATCACTTTGCACGTTCGCTCTTTACTTGGTACTCAGTGGACATATCAGTTTATAACAAAATACATTTTGTCAACCATCAATCACTTGTTGCACATGTCAACAAAGTTACTCCCTTTAATAATCTGTGCTTCATACCAAAATGACTTTTTCATTCCTGTTTTAATTTACCCTTCCATTTTCAATTATTTATCTGACATCCTCTTTAAATGTTATGTTGCATAATTACACTATGGTCGACTTTTTTCAAATGACATATCCAAACCCACAAATAACACAATACCAAGATAAATACATAATGTCATTTGGTTTTTCGTTTGGTGAAGCAATTATGTCATTATATTCAGGATGCACCTTTAAATAAATAAATAAAATCGATTTTGTTGTAGTTTGGAGTAAGCACTAGACATAGTCAAACAGTAAACTGGAACAGAAGTAATGCACGTACATGAGTTAATATTAATCACTCCATTTGACTGTTGAGTGCACACATAGGTCTCCTTTTTGTATAATTTATTAACCACCCCCGTTGCATATGGGAGCGTAGTATGCATATCTGTATAGACTTGATTTTTTAATTACTCTGTTTCGTACCAACGACATGTCTCAGGAAAGGGGGAAAAGTTCGATTGATTTTCAGTTATAACAACAAAATCACATCTGAAAAGCGAATATGCAGTTCGATAATGTATGCATTTACTTCGATTACCTCCCTTCTTTAATTAATTTGCTTGAAAGCATAAATATATAATACATTTACAGTATAATACTTAAATTATGTTTTACTTTAAATATTCGGTTTGCGGGTAGATCTAATATTTATCGGTTCATTTAAAGTACAGAAGAGAAGATAAAAGCGGGCTCAAAAGCGATTAACAACACACAAGCAATTATTTTCGAAAATGCCTTAAAATGTCATTTATTTTAAACGGCTGCCAGTGCTGATGTTGTATAGATTTATTTAAATGGTAATACAACTGAACGTAGATTAAATGCACGTAAGTTAAAAAACAGATATATTAGTATAAACACTTTTTTGTTCGTCAGGGCGGGCATTCAGAAAAAAATTACAGCCATTCTAGAATAAATATTGACGTGGCGTGCATTTAATATTTTTCAGGAAAAACACAGCCCAAGATAAAAAGAAAGTTTGTGCAACATGTGATGCTCGTGTCACAAGTATTATTTTGATGGTTCTTTCGGCAGAATTGTAGTTATTAAAAAATAAGTACACACTATAAAGTTTTATGAATCTGGAATAAATATTTTGTTTTAAAATGTATTTTCATTAAACATAACATTATATTTTTGTCTGGCTTAAAATTAATTATAACATATCATTATATTATACTTATCTATTTATTGAGCAATGCCGAAAAAGAGACGAAATCTTCATGCTTCAATTGATTGAGATGTATAAGAATTGACTGCACATGCACTAAGATTGATATGTACCGTTACATGTTTTGCAAACTGACGAAGGTGTGAAAGAATGTGCTTTTCTGTGATCTGATATGTCCACTGAGTAATGTGTAAAAAGTGAAAGGCAAAATAATGATTGTAATATTATGAGCGAGTAATGAGTAAAACTTTGGAACAAAACAAACGAGAAATTAAGTAAACTAAATCAGGTATGAGGGAAGCACTAATGTTTTAAAGGGTTCTAGTAACTTTTTTGACAAGTGCAAAAAGTGATGAGTGATTAATAACATGTGTATTTGTGTAATCTGATATGTCCACAAAGTAATGTGTGAAAATTGCACGTTTATTGGATGTTTTTTGGCCGAAAACTGAGCAAAAATGCAAAGTGATATTCACTAACTCATTGCTCTTACTTTGTAAACGGCTTAAATTATCCCGTAGACAGTTTAACATCTGAACACTTCAATCGTAGATATCTTTTAAACGAAATGGAAATTTGAAAAACCGAACCCTGTTTATTGTCAATAATTATTGTCAATACGAATATGACATAATATGAGAGACCACTAGAGTTCCAAGTAAGTTTTGAGGATTCAGACAATGTTTATATATCCCTTTAATTTAATTCACGATTGTCTACGACATTACTCGGTTGTATCGATTGCGATGGTAGATATCAAATTATTATAACCCTACATTGTGTGTTCTTGACATCAATAGTGCAGTTTAATATGCTTCGCCCACGCAGGCCTTCATGGCATATCTAATGATCACTTTCCTCGTCGCTAGTGATTGGCTGTTCGCACAGCCAATGGATCCTCAGCATTTTCTTCCATTCTTTTTCCCGCATCTACAGCTGCCGATTCGGGAAAATATACCCAACAACTAGTAAATAAATTGGCAAATTAATCGATGCCACATCTATCTATGTTTTGGGTGAGGTCTTTGGGACTTCGTTAATTCGTCTCTAGAGTTCCAGGTATTACTTGCACAATTTGTGTTCATGAGAACTTGAAGTTTGGGCTAGAAAAAAAAAACATATGTTATTGATCTTCCTTGAAAAGGTTCCGATAAGAGGATAATGTATAAACATTTAATCGTCTTAAGAAAGAAGTATTCTAATAACTCGTTACTCTTCACTGAATGGATCAGGAAATACAATCTGCACAATTGGAACTGCGATTTTCGAGCAGACTCACTTTGGAGAGCACGAATTGAATCTCTATCATTCTATTAAAGTCCAGCAGGATAGAACAGCTTTCTAGAAAATGGTAAGTGAAACCTTTAATATACAACATCATTAAAATATTACATCGTCATCGGTATATGAACACTATAATACTTTACTACAAACAATGCGATTACATTGTTTGAATTGTTTGTCAACATTTTCATTGCACATTTTTCTACAACTAAAGTGTATGATACCTTCGTATTATTTTACAAATGAAACACATATTCACGATGTTCTTAGTTATTTTGTATGGATAATTAAACGAAATATCCCTTTCCAACTGATAATTTAAAAGCTGTACTGTCCTTATCTCTTGAAGAAATTGTTGTTGCAGGTTACAGCTTTTAACTTATGAGTTAGTGCACACTCACGCATTAACACGCACGCACGCACGCATACAAACATTAACAACACAAACGAATACAATTTCATGTTTAATTGATCAGTATAAATAATAGCGAATGTAACATGCCGGCAATCTTATTTCAGAGAAAATTAGACTTGTGCTGTAAACTTTAAAGTGATCCATTAACTTCATATTTTTTTCCCAAAAGTAATATTTGGAACTTCAGTCATATACAACATAATTGTAAGATTCTCGAAAATGAAATGTGAGATTTTCATATAAAAAATAATTTCAATGTCTGATTTTATCTCGATCGTTCGCGTGAATTATCCGAATTCGAATACTATGGACGATTGAGTATCTTAATTCTGATATTCTTGACTACGGTCCAAAACGTATATAAACGCCTTCAAATTCAATCTTAAAGATCTCCATAATCAGGCAGACCAATTCACTCTTCAGTTACCATTAGCAAAACAACAAGGCACAAGAGAAGTGTGAAAGCTCCAAGTGATTTTTTTTAATATTACAAAGTTAATGGGCCGTATGCATATAAAGTAGCAATTGATTGTGCTAGCCTTTTCCTTGAATCTGTATGCATAAAAACAAGCAGTTTCTTACAAGCAAAAGCTTTTGCTTGCAAGCACAAGCAAATGCTTACCGATCAAGCATTTGCTCACAACCGTATGCATAAAACGAATTTTTACTTGTCACGATAAGCAATTGCTTGCGTTTTTTTCCAAGCTCCTCCAGACCAGCTTGAGCTCTTGCTTACTCAGGAAATTCGTGTTTTAGGATCATGTTCATGCTCATGAATGTAAGTTTTCATACCGTTTCAGGATGATTTAGAGCTCCTGATTCCAGAGGTTATGTTGCGATTTCATATTTAATCAAATGGATGTTATTTTAGACACTTATATCCATGTAGAGAATATTGTAATCAGTAATTATAGTTTTGTTTTCTCTTGATTTAATTTAGAGCCCCCCCCCCCCACCCTTCCCCCCGTGGCTACATCAATCATATTTACTTATTCTCTTTTGACTATGGTACGCCCGACTGATATTATGGTTTTGTTTTCTCTGTATTTAATACAGAGCCTGTCTTAAGCACCCCCCCCCCGTGGCTACGCCATCTGAAAATGTAGTTTTATTTTCTCTTTATTTAATACAGAGCATGTATTAAGCAACCCCCTCCCCCCCCCCCCCGCCCCCATGGCTACGCCATCTGAAAATATAGTTTTGTTTTTCTTTATTTAATAAAGAACCTGTATTAAGCAAGCCCCTCCCCCCTTCCCCCGTGGCTACGCCAATCAGAAATGATAGTTTGTTTTTCTTTTTATTTCATTTAGCAAGCCCCCCCCCGCCCCCCATCCTCTTTCCTCGTGGCTACGCCACTATGAAATTATAGTTATGTTTTATATTTATTTAATACAGAGCCTCATAAGCAAGCCCCCCCCCCCCCATCCTCTTCCCCCGTAGGTATGCTAATCTGAAATCATAGACTTGTTTTCTCTTGATTTAATTAAGCAAGCCCCTCCCCCCTTCCATCTCGTGGTTACGCCAATCTGAAGTTATAGTTGTTTTCTCTTGATTTAATTTAGAGCCTTATTAAGCAAGCCCCCCTCCCCTTACACCCCGTGGCTACGCCTATACGGTACGCGTATGAATACTTTTGGCAGTACTGCAGTATGATATTGGAATTATGCGCGCGTAAAGGTGCTCAGCTTACTGAAACAAATTCACGTCAATTATTTACGTTTGTGTGTCCCTTTTGGGAGACGCAAACGTGAATATTTGACGTGAATATTTAAAGATTTTTTTGTTTACGTTTGCGTCTCAGACGTGAAAAAAAATACAAAATTGTCGCATATATATATACGTCAATTGTTTGCGTCTGCGTGTCCCTTCAGGTCCATTAAGTACAGAAAAATGAAAAAAATACCAAACACTTTTTTGTTTTATATTCACGTCTTGGACGCAAACGACAAAACAATTGTTGCATAGGTATACGTCAATTTTTTTTTATTTTCACGTCTTGGACGTAAAAGACAAACAAATTATCGTATATACATTATATATATACGTTTACGTTTGCGTTTGCGTGTCCCTTAGGAGCCACCATACAATTGCATGGGTTATTTGGTGTTCTTTGACTGGTGGTCCCCTTGGAACAATTGCTTGAATTTTTTACTTGTACTTGAAGCAATCGCTTATAAGCAATTGCTACTTTTTATACATACGGCCCATTATTTCGTAATCTAAATTTATATCGTAAAATCGAACAAATCGTGACGCGTAATTGTAATATTCTTCAGTATGTTGTGTGCAAGTAAAACAAAAGTACGCTGTTTAGTAGCAAAAAATAATCCTACTCGTTTGCGTGAAGTATCCGAATTCGGATACTATGAACGATTGAAATATCCGAATGCGGATAATTTTGACTACAATAAAAAATCATTCAGGAACGCATTTCAATTAAATCTTACATATCTCCATAATTAGGGATACATTTCGAAAAATCAAAACCCATTTCATTCTTCTGTTACCATAAGCCAAACAAAATGGTACAATAACAGTATGAAAGCCCCAAGTGATTTTGGTGCATACATTTGACGAAGTAAATGGATCACTTTTGAGGAAATCATTTTTGTCTTAAAACAGGAATCCAACTGGCTCAAAAGCGAATGCTTAATATACATCATGATTTGCTGTATCACACTAGGTAAGTCATAATTTGAATTCGTGTGCATTATCATTCCTGTGTTTAGTTCAGACGATGTAATTTGTGATTTACATGTTTAAGTTCTTTTCGCATTGCAATAATATAGAGAGCGTTGTGTTTGCGTATTACCTTAGTCACAATGTCAAATTGTAAAGACAGTTTGCCACTTTGCCTTATTCACGTTGTTCAAATTGGCAATTCGCCATCGCTTTTATCACTGGACAAAGGTCAAACAGTGTGTAGTTATGGCAAAAAAGTAGTATTTTGTACACCCGACACAAAAAATGAATACAATATACGATTTTATCACCGACAATGAAAACAAATAATAACTAAGTATGTGTAATTTAAAAACTAGACAAAAACTGCCTCGGAGTTGACTATTAAATGTGATGCTTTATTTATTTGTATAATTGTATTGCTCAAACAGTCGAATTCAAAGCGGATTTTGTCAAAATCTTCAAATGACCAGATAAGTTATGATAAAAAACGTATAATTAATGTTTATGTCGGGCGTTTCCCAATACTGTTTTGTTTTGTTTGTTTGTCTGTTTAAAAAAAATACTTTTAACGACAATGGAATAAACGTCTTTGACTTGTCATCATGAATTTCGATATGTTCGATATTCAAAATGTTGGGGGGCCTTTAAATTGGGTGCGTTTAATTGTTGGTTATTGGGACATAAAGTAAATAATACAATGATATTTGCTCAGGGATGCAAACTCACATTGTCTCGGTGATCTACGAAAACATCACGATTTTGACAAGGCTTCCCCTCGGCATGACAGTATCGTCGCTGATCGCCTCGGCAATGTTAGTTTGTACCATCACCCTCGTAGGCGATGAATATTTGCTAACTTAGTAATCCAAAAAAGCGACATAAAAACAATTATGATATTACGGATAGTAATTTACAGGTAGAGTCGAGAATAACGAACTCAACACAAAATTGATGTGCAAAGAAGATAGCTTGCTCTAATTACTCCAGAAGCCCGGTTGTCAATCATAATTAGTACTGTATTGTCTATTGCCGTGGTTTTAGTGATTATAGCGACTCCGGGTTTGTATGGTGTATGCGGTAAACATGGGGAATATAATATACAATGGTAACACATCTGTCATGAATGTTCTAGCTAATTGCCTATTACAGGGATAGTTGAGTTGTGGTATAGAGGGCGCTACACACACATTTTGTTGTAGGATAATGAAAAAACTGAGTTTAAAGTTCGAAAGAGCTTACCATTTGAATGACATAATACACTCTATGTGATCAAAATCGGTTCAGAAATGGCTGAAATATCCATAACCATAACCATTTGTAATAATTGTTGGGCCCTAAAATTTTTCGATAATTTTGATCCAGCCGTTAAATTGTTTTTGTTTTGCTTCCTCTTGTCAAAAATTTACAAAAGAGTTTTTTTAATAGTTGTTGAGTATCTCTCGATCTAAACATTATTTCTAAAAAACATCACATGAACAATATTTTATTTAAAATGGTTGAAACCGATGAGGGTTTAACGGCTCTTTTTTAATGATAACAGGCTTTTTACTTAGTCATTTGTAATGTTGTATATTTCTTTCCAGCATGGTGCAGGTTTTGGTTACTAAAAGTTAGTTTTACCAAAACTAGACTCTCTTTATCAAAAATCAACTATCAATTTAAGATGCAGCATATTTTGATGAAGTAATTATGATTATCTATTATTATGAGTATGCGTATGATTGGCTGGGTATGCGTGCGGCGTATTTGTGGGACTGCGAGTGTGTGTTCTTCTATTGTGAACATACACCGATCGGGAAACTCTGTTGTACTATAGTTCATGTATTGTAGCTATTTGATATTGATATAAAACACGTGGTTGTCATGTTCGTGTTGATGCTGTGATGGTCGTGTGTCTATCATGAGCTTCTTATTTTAGATATGGTTTCTAACAGCAACCTGGAGGCGCTGCAGTATCCCCCCTTCCTTTGAAAAAAAACCCCCTGGCTATGGGCCTGGCTGTTTGTGAGTTGTAAGTTTTCATTCCAAATAACAATTGGTAACGCTCGTTGTTGCTTTACAGCTCCACGCGTGGTGATGTCCAACAACGTTACAAGCGCGACGTGCTGCAGTGATGGCTTCGCAGGGTTGAATTATGTCTTGCCCATTGGTCAACAGTGTCAGAAGAGAACGCTCGCGAACGGAGAGGTAGTGCAGGCCATCCCGAAGCTGGTCCCATTCTGGAGAGGGAAATACGCACCGGCATCGTGCACGAGACATAGCAGGATCGGGATTCCGTCCGGGTTCCGTGTCTGCCGAATCCCGGGTGAGTTACCAAGTTGTAGCTGGTAAAGTGAAGGGTGTAAATGGGGAGGGAGGTCCCAAGTAGGAAGACATTATCGACCACATCGAAGCTTGTCACAATGATGCGTGGAAAATACGATCCGAAATCGTGCACGAAACAGAACAGCATCGGGATTCCGCCCGAGTTCCGTGTCTGCCGAGTCCCGGGTGAGATCCCATGATGTAGCTGGTAAAGTGAAGGGTGTAAATGGGGAGGGAGGTCCCAAGTAGGAAGACATTATCGACCACATCGAAGCTTGTCACAGTGATGCGTGGAAAATACGATCCGAAATCGTGCACGAAACAGAACAGCATCGGGATTCCGCCCGGGTTCCGTGTCTGCCGAATCCCGGGTGAGTTACCAAGTTGTAGCTGGTAAAGTGAAGGGTGTAAATGGGGAGGGAGGTCCTAAGTAGGAATACATTATCGACCACATCGAAGCTTGTCACAATGATGCGTGGAAAATACGATCCGAAATCGTGCACGAAACAGAACAGCATCGGGATTCCGCCCGAGTTCCGTGTCTGCCGAGTCCCGGTTGAGATCCCATGATGTAGCTGGTAAAGTGAAGGGTGTAAATGGGGAGGGAGGTCCCAAGTAGGAAGACATTATCGACCACATCGAAGCTTGTCACAGTGATGCGTGGAAAATACGATCCGAAATCGTGCACGAAACAGAACAGCATCGGGATTCCGCCCGGGTTCCGTGTCTGCCGATTCCCGGGTGAGTTACCATGTTGTAGCTGGTAAAGAGGAGGGTGTATAATGGGGAGGGAGGTCCCAAGTAGGAAGACATTATCGACCACATAGAAGCTTGTCACAATGATGCGTGGAAAATACGATCCGAAATCGTGCACGAAACAGAACAGCATCGGGATTCCGCCCGGGTTCCGTGTCTGCCGATTCCCGGGTGAGATCCCATGATGTAGCTGGTAAAGTGAAGGGTGTAAATGGGGAGGGAGGTCCCAAGAAGGAAGACATTATCTTCACAGTGATGCGTGGAAAATACGATCCGAAATCGTGCACGAAACAGAACAGCAGCGGGATTCCGAAAGCGTTCCGCTTCTGCGGATTCCCGTGAAAGTTCCCATGTTGTACTGGTAAAGAGGAGGGTGTATATGGGAAGGGAGGTCCCAAGTAGGAAGACATTATAGACCAAATCGAAACTTGTCACTGCGTTGCGTGTAAAATAGGATCCGAAATCGTCCACGAAACAGAAAAGGATCGAGAATTTGCCTGTGGGTTCCATTTCTACCGATTCCCGGGTGAGTTGCTATGTGGTACATGGGAGGTCCCAATTACGAAGCCATTATAAACAACGTCGAAGCTGGCAAATTTCCAAAGTAAATGAGCATCGTGCAGGGGAAATTGCAGTATTTGGATTAAGTCCCGAGCTCACTGCCTATTCCTGGGTGAAGCGTTGCCGTTATATTAACTGCCGAGTCCGTGTCAGAGTAGGAGATGGTGTTTTAGTATTGCTTGTGTTTTTAGTGGTGTACATTTATGCTTACACTTCATAGGGATAGTACAGTTTTGGTAAGGGATATTTAGTAACCAAAACCTGCACAATAACACTCCAATCTAATAGTTATAACTCCACCATGCCCGAAAAGTATAAACAATTACAAACGACTAAGTAAAACGCATGTTATCATTAAAAAAAGAGCCATTAAAACACAAGAGGGCGCTTTCTAAAAGAGCCTTGGTTTCAACCATTTTTCATAAAAAAGTTATGCATGTGATGTTTTGTTGAAATAATGATTAAATAGAGAGCTCACCAACAACTATTTTAAAACCTCTTTTGAAAAGTTTTGAAAAAGTGTAAGCATTTTTTTAATAAAAAAAAAAATCATCGAATATATCTGGGCCTCGGATTTATTACGATCGGATATATTTATTGATATTTCAGCCGTTTCTGAACGGATTTTGATAAAGTTTGTCTGCCATTAAGATTGTATGCGCTTTCTAATCACACACTCAGTTTGTCATTATCTCACTACAAAATTATTTCGTGCAGCGCCCTCTATACCAAAACTGAACTACCCCTTTAAGTATCCTAATAGTTAAAGGTATCTAGTAACATTGTCCAAATCCACAAAAAAAACACATTGGAATTCTACCGATTCCCTCATACCTTGTTGTATTCGTATTACGAATAGATGCAATTGGATAGGTTTCGGATTTTCAAATTTCCCTTTCATTACAAAGATATTAACGATTGAAGTGTTCAGATGTTAACCTATCAACTGGATAGACCGTGTACAAAGTCAGAGCAATGAGTAAGTGGATATCACTTTGTAATTTTGCTTATGACTCGGCCATATAACGCCCATTTAACTTTTTTCACACAATACCCAGTGGACATATAGCATAACAACAATATACATTGTATCAACTATTCATCACTTTTTGCACATGTCAACAAATTTACTCGATACCTTTAAATTAAGAGTCTTCATGTTATCATGGCGGATGCACATTGTTGTTTAATTCGATTTTTTTCTCAACCTTTCCATAATTACAGACTGTCTCAGCAATCCTTGTGAAAACGGGTGGTGTGAAGAGACTATGACTGGATATCAATGTCACGACAATAATTGTGAGTACGCGTATTATCGTGCTATGTTTAATCATTTATTATGTTAATTAGGCAATGTATCAACTTCCAGTGCGCGATATTCTCTCTTTGTGTAGCGAAGATTATAATTATTCGCAGACTGATTAACCCTAACCAGGCCTGGGGGGGGGGGGGGGGGGTGGAATCCACCCACCGCCACTCAACTTTTCGCGTGATAATTCCGCAACGCGCGCAGGTATTGCCACGCGACTTCATGAGTTTTTTTCATTGAAGTCTTGCGCAACTTTTGAGACCAAATTTGCGACGACCGGGCATACCCTTCTAAAGTAACGTGACCTTTTGTAAGTGAACGTCGGCCCGAAAATCGCTAAATTTTTGTGATTTGTGTACAAATCCTATGGACATTGATTTTTCCTAGAATACTCAAAACCTTCATTATTTTTCATTCTAATCACTGCAATCATTTAATTTTGGGCTAAAAAGTCGAAAAACAACAAAATACATAAGAAATTCCAAAAACAAATAAATACATAAAGAACATTTTGGCTGTCGCAATATTTAATGTTCAAAACCTGTTAATTAAGTCATAAAGAATATTCATGCACAAAATTAGCATATTCTGAGCAATATTTAGTGATTTGCAGACAAAAGGGGGATTTCTGCATAAATTTGCATAATTAATCAAAAATTGATTAGTTTCTAAAAAATAACAATGCAATCTTGTAGATTTTGTCGCAATCTGCGGGCCAAATTTTGTGGCGGCCGCGCGTTCGACGGCCTACATCTCAGGAGGGGTTGGAATCCCCCCCCCCCCCCCCCCCCGGCCAGAGCATAGCCAAAATAACCTGGCCTGATTAGGGTTAATGCTCAGAGCGACAGATTCGACTGAAGTCGCAATATAATCAAATATATTATCCTTGTCCCTAAATGCACACCATAATGACATAAGTTTTGTATTGGTCGTGTATAGAAATCCAGGACTAAAGCTAAGCTTCATTTATATTCTTTGTAGATGAGTGGGGGATTAATCTCTTTGGGAAATGTGTCTACAAACACCGTGCACTGTAAACATGAATGTGTTACACTTAACACCTACGGGAAATGTAACACACGGTGTTAAACTCAACACTGTTACGGTATCTATACTCGACGTTACGGATGGGTCTTATGAAACATCAAATTGTCGAATTAATCATATTAAATCCAATAGTTATCTTGTTATTAGTACTCTACGGGTGTTAAGAAGGACACCAGAAAATGACACCTGGGGTATCGAATTTAGCATTTTCCCAGTGTATATACACGACGACACCAACTTTGGTGTGATAACGGTATTAAATAGTGGTGTTAAATTGAAAATCATAGGTGTTTTATTTAACATCAATTTTGGGGTTAATCAGATTAATTATATTTGTAGTGTAATAACTTATTATACAACATGTCCCAAAATTAATTACAACGGGACTTTCTGCAACGATAACTTTAAAATAGTAGATCAATCAGAATGATATTACAGGGTATGAAACTATAACTTATTACCTGCATCTTGCAGAAAATCATATTCGATTTGCTTCAGTGGTCATGGAGAATGAGGATCTTTTGTCAATCATGTCATATGTCCATTTTCGTTCATAACGCGTGAACACAATGGACAACACGTCTCCTTACATTACAAAACCTGGAGGGAAGGGACATCTGACATGACTGACAAGTGATCCTCATTCTCCATGACCACTGAATCAAATCGAATAGGGTTTTCTGCAAGATGTAGGTAATAAGTTATAGTTTCATACACTGAAATATCATTCTGATTGATCTACTATCTTTAAAGTTATCGTTGCAGAAAGTCCCGTTGTAATTAATTTTGGGACATGTTGTATAATCGCAGTTTGATAGAAAAGTGACAAGTTTACTTTCATGAAAATAGTAAAGAATTGAACTGTTATTAAGTTATAATGGTACTATTGCATAGTGTGGTGCAGTTAACATTGTTAAAGGTGAATGACAGTAGTGGGAAACGCCTCACCCCCAACAAAATGAAATGTACGCTCTTATTACCAACCATGTGAAAGAATATAATTTTACTAATATGGGATTATACAAATTTGGCCAAGAAACCGCCTAATAATTGAAATAAATTATTTGCATGCTTATAAAATTGATCTACTGTACATTGATATCGCCAACGCGGAATCGCCATACGCTACGTGCAAATAACCTCGTGCGAGTACACGAGGTCTTCGCTATACGGGCTTGTCTCCGGCTTGTCGATATCTCCAGCCCAGCGCTAGCGGCGCGGACAGGTTCGAACGGGCGGTGGATTTATACATTTCACGGGCGGGTATTGGATTTCTTCCGGTGAGCACATGAATCCTAGTTTAGACAAGTAAGCCGATTAAAACGTCAATTGCGAGTTGCAACGTCCATTCCTAAATGAATCTTCCATCCCATTCATACTTACGTCTAGCACTAGCCTGGCACTGGCTTAAGCCAGTGCTAGACGCAAATACTACCCATTCATACTTGGCATCAACAGTGGATAACGTAACGCGCAAGTATGAATACAACAGTGTCTTGGACTTGTCTTAGACATGTCTGGGCATGCGCACTGTGTTCATATGACGTAATTGCTAAATGACGTAGTACATCCCTATTGTGACGTAACAATGACTAAGCAAATTCTGAGCGAGCAAGACCGTAATGCGCATGCGCAACGTTGTGCCAGCCAGTGGTCCATTCACACTTACGATAACAGTGGCTTAGCCTTGTCTAGCATCACGATAATGCCAGGCTAGGCTGAGCCAAGGCTGAATCCAGTGCCGAGCCAGTGCTAGACACAAGTATGAATTGGATGTTAGTGTCTACTCAAATCTACAATCTTCTGTAAACCCTCGGAATACGTAGCGTATGACATGAGTCTAATCATCTTATACACTCAATGTAAACATTGTATTTTAATCAAAATTACGATCAGGAAATTGTTTTCAACACTTGTATATCTGGGGTTTTTTTTACAGCTTCAATCAGTCCGGAACCGACAAGTGCTTGTTCTTTGCTGCAGATACATCCGACCAACACGCATGCACCCATCACAAGCATGAACACTTCATCAGACGGTGAAAGCGATACACTGACCACACACCAAACAACTGCCCCTCCCACCACACACCCAACAACTGACCCTCCCACCACACACCCAACAACTGACCCTCCCACCACACACCCAAGAACTGTCCATATGATACCAGTTACTAGTGCCCAAGTCACATCGGACGAGGACGAGGAGGAGGACGATGAACCAGAAGCAGCTCCTGAAATCACATCAACGAAGTTGACCACCATAACGACACCGGACGCAGTAATAAGTAACGAGTCTCAGGCGACAGGTGCCATATTTATCTCAGACGTAGATGGATATACAATTTGGATGGCGAAGTTGTCAGATATGAACTTTACGGTCTTTCTTAACATGGACGCTCAGGCAAGCCCTAGGCCACTAACGTTCCACAACGGTAGACAGGAACTGTACTGGGCGGACGCGGCAGACCACAGATTATGGCGCGCTGATTTGGCAACTAAGACCCCTGCTCCTGTTACGAATGGAATTAACTCAGGTATACTGATTTACGTCATTTTAATTTTGATAACTCCATATTATTCCATTCAACATACAAAGTCCCAGTTTCTCCGGCAGACCAGCAACAAACCGACAACAGACCGACAGCAGACCGATAACAGACCAGCGATTGACCGGTAACAAACCGTCATCAAACCGACAACAGACTCCCAACAAACCGATATCAGACCGCTAACAGACCGATATTAACAGACCGCCTTCAGAACGACAACATACCACCAACAGACCGACAATAGACCGCCTTCAGACCGACAATTGACCACAAACAGACTCAAATCATTCTGAAATACCACGATTTAGCGACTGGACCCCAATCAATTGTTAAATGACACAAGTGAAAATATTGGCGAGTGCATTTTTGGTGTCATTATCAAAGCTTAAAAAATGTTTTCCCATATTTCTTAAATAGAAACCAGTAAAGTGTCTAACTCCACGAAAATTACTTGGAGCTTCTCTTCTACCGTGTTGTTTGCCTTATGGTAAGAGGAGAAAAAATAGGGTTAGATTTGTTAAAATGCCCCTTTAGTAGGACGATATCTATCATTGATAATCATTCAGCTCAAGAGCGTGAATGAACGGTCATAAACCTCATACACGTTATACAGTAATTCGTTGTAAAAGCTGACGCAAATTTTTGCTTTTTTAACCAGGAAAGCAGTGTTCTTTTTCAATGAAACTTTTGCACATCAGTTGGACATATCTTATTTCCCGCTTATTCTGATTCCACAGCGTATCGTGAACCAAAAGGGGTCGCCGTGTCCGAGGAATTGGGGTTGCTCTTCTGTGCATACTTAAATTACGGCATTACCTCTACGAGTCTTGATGACCCCGATTCGGAGGCTGACTTCATAACAGGACTCGATGTTGTTCGTGGATTAACTGTCGATGCCAGCGGAGGGTCAGTACAATAGTATTCTAACGAACCAACGCTGTGTTACTAGCGAATGTAGAAAACTACCTGTTAGGGTCAAAAGGTCTGTTAAATCGAACCAAAATGATAGCATTTCATCTATGCTACTTCGTTTGCGACACCGAGAGCTTTAATTTGATATACAAATCACAACAAATAGCCCACTGATGAGGCCACACCAATCTCGCAAAAAGACGACACAAATGATTTTTTTTGCGGCGTCCCGTACTAACATGGAGACTGCCATGTTTACATTTTTGTGCAGACCCCCACCAAAGATATTACAAGCTAAAATTCAATTCATGATCATGTTAAAAGAAAAGACGATTTTGTCTTTGTTGAAACACAGGCCCAAACAAAAAGTGTATATATAAAAAGATAAGATATTAACCAACGACCATTCGAGACGGGAAAGTGTGGAAATGTGACTAAATGTGGTTATTTAGCCAATATACCATAGTTTTTTGACAGAATTGTCAGAGGTTGCCATGGTAACAATTGTGTTGGCGTAAGCATGAACATGCATGCACACTACTGTATATGATTCGTGCCGATCATGTACGATTTTCTCTAGCATGCCCCCAAAACAGCTGCGATGATACCGAACTACGTACCAAACATTCCTTTTCTTTGATTTTGGAAGGGGTGTCATTCCTCTTTGTCGTACAAAACAAAGGCATGTACAGTGAATGAACTGCCTACACGTATAGACCGGCAGCTCAGAGGTCTTTTGTGCATCGAAAAGCGTACTGATTGTTTAACATATGAATATTTAGAGGAGAATGTAACAAAACTAACAATATGAGTCTCCCGGGCTGTACCTGGTGGAAAAGAAGTCCTTTGCGCCTCCAAAGTTTGGCCCCTGGGGTTTGTGCGATGCTTCTATTTTGTGGCGAAGTACCGTGTCTAAGATTGGTACCTGCGGGGTAAGCGAGACAATTACAAAAGGATCGGTGGTCCGTATCAGGCCTTCTTCTGAACATTTTACCTTGGCCGTTTTAAAAGACGAAATACACGTCGATGAATTGGGGATTATACCAAAAACCTCTTGCAACTTAACAAATATGTCTTACAGATTACTGAATACATATTGATAGCACGTTTGAATATGCCAAAGGCCATATAAATACATTCGAATGAACACCATCACCAAAACCAGATCAGACATGGCTTCCACTTTCAAATGAATTTCACAACAACACCCGTGTATAAATATACAGGGATGAAAACTAAAGTAAATAGCCGAATGCAGAGGAACCAATATATGAGCGCAT
>JBAMJV010011760.1:0-38967 GCA_037951105.1 Echinarachnius parma
CATTGTTCAGTCAAACCTGTGTATAGTGACCACCCAAGGGAAAGAAGAATAGTGGCCACTGTAGACAGGTGACCACTATAGGCAGGTCCCATAACATAGTACAGTCAACCCTGTGTATAGTGATTACCCAAGGGAAACAAGAATATTGGCAACTGTAGACAGGTGACCACTTTGGGTAGGTTACATAACATAGTACAGTAAAACCTGTATTATGGTGACCACCCAAGGGAAACAAGAATTGTGGTCACTGTAGACAGGTGACCATTATTATAGACAGGTACCAAAATATCACATCTGGCAAGAGGATTACAGTAAGAATAGTACAGACAAACCTGTGTTTAGTAACCACCAATGGAAAACAAGAATAGTGGCCACTCAAGATAGGTGACCACTATAGATGGGTACCAAAAGACCACGGCCCCGTTGCAGAAAGAGATACAATCGATTGTAAGTTGCAATTAATCGTAAGTCAGTTCACGTGTTCTAGATGCGCAAATCTGATTGGTTGAAACGCGTAAATTTGCTGACTTACGATCAATCGTAACTTACAATCGATTGTATCTATTTCTGCAACGGGGCCCTGATCTGGCAAGAGGGTTACATTGGGTGATTTCAAGTATGGTGTTTAAGGCCGGTGTTAGTGTTTATAAAACACAAACATCGGCCTTAAACACCATACTTGAGATGACTTCGTGGTAGGATGGTATACAGTGACATTGTGTGATTGCAAATATGGTATTTAAGGCCTAGTGTTTAATAAACACTAACACCAGCCTTAAACACCATACTTGAAATCACCCACTGTATATTGGTTTTGACCTGTAGTGATAATTCTTTTTGGTATTGTTAGTATTGTTGGCATGTTGCTATTCCAAGTGGCACACTTAATATTGTGTGTTTTCCCATACAACTCCCACCAATATGGTATAAATTGCTACACTCAAAGAATCAGTGTTATCCCATCAAGTACGAGAGCTATTTTAAGGAAAAATTGATCATTGTTTTCCTCTACAAATTGGCAACTCCTAATTTTGTTTGACCTTTTAATGACATAAAAATAGGTGGAAAATATTTAGTAATTACAATTTAAAGGGTACCACCACCCAAAAATAATATTCTTATACATAAAAGGTAACATCTTTAATAGTAGTCCATTCCATTAACAAGTTCAGAAAAAAAAAAAAATTGGACAACACATCACCATTCTAAAGCATGCGTTCATGGGTCTGCATGTACGAAGACTACCTTTGTCCAGAGCGAACGCATCGTCCGGGATTCTATTGTCTCCAAACGTACGCGTGAATAGAATTGGCGCACTCGCAAATGTTTGGCGCGTACGGAACCATTAATAATACTGGTTCTGTAACTGGTGGTAATTAATTGCATTGTTTATGAATTACACAACCCTTTGCAAAATGTTGGGTATCTACATGTATTTGATATCACAAAACGGTATCAAAACATATAGTTCTTTGCCTGGTGGTCCTCTTTAACCCTAAAAAGACTGGGGGGGCTGATTTAGCCCCCCCCCCCCTCCTCTATTTTTGCGATTACTTCGCAACGCTTAAATATTTTACGGTGCCACTTCACAACTTTTTTCCTTTGAGTCTTTCGCAACTTTTGATACCAAATTTGCGACAACCGGGTGTACCGTTCTAAAGTTACGTGACCTTTTGTAAGTGAGCGTCGGCCCGAAAATCGCTAAATTTTGTGATTTGTGTACAAATCCTATGGAAATTGATTTTTTCCTAGAAAAGACAAAATCTTCATTATTTTTCATTCTAATCACTGCAATCATTAAATTTTGGGCTAAAAATGGTTGAATAATGGTCAATAATTATATCCATTGAAAAAACAATACAAAACATAAGTCGAAAAAACAAAGAAATACATAGGAAATGCAATTTCGCATAATTAATTAGCTCTAATTAGCATATTATAATTAGAACAAAAAATTTAACTATGCAATATTGTATGGCTCATGGACATCTATCACCATGCCAAATTTGGAGTTGATTGGAGTTTCGATTGCCGAGAAAAATACAAAAAATACAAAAAAATACAATTTTCGCATAATTAATTAGCTCTAATTAGCATATTCTAATTAAATTTTTTTTTTTAACTACGCAATATTGTAGACCTTATGGACATCTATCACGATGCCAAATTTGGAGTCGATCGGAGTTTCGGTTGCCGAGATCTTAGGGGGGGGGGGGCCCTTTTAGCCCCCCCCCCAGTTTTGTTAAGGTTCAAAATAGCCCAGTCTTTTTAGGGTTAAGACAAATATGAAATGACTTTGCCACAAAGTTGCCAATTTGAAAGCCGAAATCTGTTTTTTAAATATCACAATGTGTTGCCAATTTAAGGATTTTCCTCAATTATAGCAATCTACGCAATAATACAAATCATAAAAAAAATAGCTAAAGCAGGTAGAGTTACAAAATAGGGCTCTAAAAATAGAGAATTTTATGCTGTTTCTCCTTGTATACATCATACAACTTTGTATCTTCTTGCTGAAGTGTAGGACTACCAACCCACAAATATGTGGGACACCATCCTTGATGGGTTAACACTGGAACACTTTTCATTTAATCATAAATATAGATATCTATGATTAGGGAGACATTTGAAAAATTCAAAACTACCATAAGCCCTACAACAAGGTACATGCGAAATATAAAAGCTTCTAGTGATTTTTTGTTCAATATGACAAAGTTAATGTAACACTCTGATTGTGTGCCTTTGTATGTTCATTTTCTATGTTTCATACTTATTTTTGTTTTTACACTGTTTTGTGATTTAATTTAGGCTGACTGGGTGTTTTACCTGGGGGAGCCTGCCCGTGATCTGTCTGTGGTCAACCATGCCAATTCAGCTCCCTCTATTGTCATACTAGGTAAGCCTTGCTTTTCAATACGGTCATAATAATACATAGCATTTATAAAAAGCTTAAGACAAACTTTTAATATGTCTCAAAATATTTTCATAGGGTCTGCAAGTGTAGAATACAAGTGTAGGTAGGAAGCTTTATATAATGTTGCTGAAGGAACGGCAAGGCTTTTGTTTAAATTCCTGTCATTGTATTAATAGTAATAATGATGGTGGCTACTTATATAGCGCATGTTCCGTCTTTCGACTCTCGCGGCGCCTCACTGTTATTACCCCAGTCATCGGATACATACTGCACTCAATCCAGCACACACAGTGCACATTTTCCACTGCCTGGGGAGCATTCCAGCCAGGCAAACTCCTTTCCATCCTTCCGGGTACCCATTTATACAAACTGGGTCGAGATCAGCAAATCGCGATGGGCATACCTTGGGTTCACCCTCGGATCCTCACGATTGGAAGGCACACGCTCTACCAATCTCGCTACACCACGTCCACAATTACAATTTGTATTACAATTTGTTTGAACAAAATCTATAAAGCCAGGTTATTATTTCTTTTGTTATTGTTTGGGGAGGAGGGGGAAGCAGAGTATTTGGGTTAAGTTGTATATCTGTAGTACTCATATTCTGTTCTCAATCTGTCTTCAGTCAGGTTGAAATACCCCA
Source organism: Echinarachnius parma (assembly GCA_037951105.1). Lineage (NCBI taxonomy): Eukaryota > Metazoa > Echinodermata > Echinoidea > Clypeasteroida > Echinarachniidae > Echinarachnius > Echinarachnius parma. The sequence goes on from JBAMJV010011760.1 coordinate 3,558, forward strand.
CAAAAATCATGGTATCTGTGGTTATGATGTGCAGGTCAAAGGTCACATGGCTCATATTTACAAACTACATGTAGTTGTTAACTGTGATGTCAGGAACTTGTAAGAAATGCAATTACATCAATTAAAAACATTTATTAGATTTCTAGTCTTGCTGTCAAAGGTTACCGTGTAAGGTAGAGGCATATTTGTTACTGCGTGTGCACAGTCCAATTGCTCTCGTTCATGTTTGATTACCTGAATGATCTCAATGCGTGTTTAATAATGAATTTCAGTTGCATTTTCTCTGTGTTGTCTTGATTAAATATTGTTTTTCTCATCTCCTCCTGACAGGTGAGAGATCCATTGTTTGCCTGAAGGACGTCGGAACCCTGCGCTTCAGCAAAAAGCTGGAATACAACCCTAGTTGTTTCTATATCTACAATTCATGTGAGTACAGTCAAACCTGTCTTAGCGGCCACCTGTCTATAGCAGCCAACCTGCCTATAGTGGCCACTCAAAGTGATCCCTTGCAGAGAAAAACAGTGTAATTGAACCTGTCTATAGAGGTCACCTGTCTACAGTGGCCACATTTCTTGTCTCCCTTGGGTTGCCACTATAGACAGGTTTGACTACTACATTTTGCAGAAACAATTTAACCCATTCCCTTCCAAGATTCTGAGATTCCTGTATACTCTGTACTGGCATAGCCCACACGGTTCCCGTAGGTAATGGGTTAGGATTGTAGGTTAAAGATTTAATCCACATGATCCACACGTGGCCACATACTGTACTAAAATGCACAAATTCTGAGATCCCTGTATACTCTGTGTACTGGCATAGCCCACACGGTTCCCGTAGGTAATGGGTTAGGATTGTAGGTTAAAGATTTAATCCACATGATCCACACGTGGCCACATACTGTACTAAAATGCACAAATTCTGAGATCCCTGTATACTCTGTGTACTGGCATAGCCCACACGGTTCCCGTAGGTAATGGGTTAGGATTGTAGGTTAAAGATTTAATCCACATGATCCACACGTGGCCACATACTGTACTAAAATGCACAAATTCTGAGATCCCTGTATACTCTGTGTACTGGCATAGCCCACACGGTTCCCGTAGGTAATGGGTTAGGATTGTAGGTTAAAGATTTAATCCACATGATCCACACGTGGCCACATACTGTACTAAAATGCACAAATTCTGAGATCCCTGTATACTCTGTGTACTGGCATAGCCCACACGGTTCCCGTAGGTAATGGGTTAGGATTGTAGGTTAAAGATTTAATCCACATGATCCACACGTGGCCACATACTGTACTAAAATGCACAAATTCTGAGATCCCTGTATACTCTGTGTACTGGCATAGCCCACACGGTTCCCGTAGGTAATGGGTTAGGATTGTAGGTTAAAGATTTAATCCACATGATCCACACGTGGCCACATACTGTACTAAAATGCACAAATTCTGAGATCCCTGTATACTCTGTGTACTGGCATAGCCCACACGGTTCCCGTAGGTAATGGGTTAGGATTGTAGGTTAAAGATTTAATCCACATGATCCACACGTGGCCGCATACTGTACTAAAATGCACAAATTCTGAGATCCCTGTATACTCTGTGTACTGGCATAGCCCACACGGTTCCCGTAGGTAATGGGTTAGGATTGTAGGTTAAAGATTTAATCCACATGATCCACACGTGGCCACATACTGTACTAAAATGCACAAATTCTGAGATCCCTGTATACTCTGTGTACTGGCATAGCCCACACGGTTCCCGTAGGTAATGGGTTAGGATTGTAGGTTAAAGATTTAATCCACATGATCCACACGTGGCCGCATACTGTACTAAAATGCACAAATTCTGAGATCCCTGTATACTCTGTGTACTGGCATAGCCCACACGGTTCCCGTAGGTAATGGGTTAGGATTGTAGGTTAAAGATTTAATCCACATGATCCACACGTGGCCACATACTGTACTAAAATGCACAAATTCTGAGATTCCTGTATACTCTGTAGGCTGGCATAGCCCACACCGTTCCCGTAGGTAATGGGTTAGGATTGTAGGTTAAAGATTTAATCCACATGATCCACACGTGGCCACATACTGTACTAAAATGCACAAATACATTCTGAAACCCCTTTACTTTGACTAAAAATTGAGCATTCATAGTAAAAATTCACATGATACCTTGTTATCCACTTGTTAAACTCTGATTCTTGGTTCCATTGTGAGTTGTACAAATGAGGATGACAATATTTTTCAAACATGCTTTTTTGTCCTTCTCATCATTAAAAAAGCAATTTATCTACGAGGTGACGTTGCTCATTGATGTACTCTTGTCTACCATTACGCTCCCATTTCAGTGAGTGAGAATAGCAAGCATGGTGGCGACCCACACATCCCAGCTGCTGATATACAAGGATGTGGCATTGAAGTGGGCCACAGAGCTTGAGAATGTTTTTTCAAACATATTATTAGCTCTCTTCCTTTAAAAAAAGGAAGCAAGTTATCTATAAATAAGGTGATGTTTCTCTTAAATGAACTCTTATCTACCCCTTTGTTCCATTTCAGTGAGTGAGAATAGCATAAACTACATGGTGGCGACCCACACGTCCCAGCTGCTGATATACGAGGATGTGACACTGAAGTGGCAGGCCAAGCTGGAGAACGTACCTGTCGCAATCAAAGTAGGACAGTTCCAGTGAGTATGAAACAAAGACAAAGATGTGTAATGCAGATATAGTCAAACCTGTCTTAGTGGCCACCTGACTATAGCAGCCAACCTGTCTATAGTGGCCCCCAAATATGATCCCCAGCAGAGAAAAGCAGTGTTATGGAACCTGTCTATTTAGGTCAACAGTAGCCACTATCCTTGTGTCCCTTAGGTGGTCACTGTTTGCATGTTACTCTAATGTTTTCTTCTTTATTTTCATTGCATCTCTGCACTTATTTTGCTGAAGAATTTTCATTTAGACGCAGAGAGGAGTATTCAATAATGATCCCTCCCCTGCTAGTAAACATCTGTATTTTTTGTGGGGAAATTGGTGAGTCTGAAAGGGATGTAGAAACTTTGTTGACATGCGGAAAAACTGACATAATTTTTGTGATCTGATATGTCCACTGAGTAATGTGTGGTGAAATGATGTGGTAAATGATTGTCATATGACCAAGCCCCAGAGTCCAATTATTGTAAAGACATTACAAACACCATGAAATGTTGTTTTTTCTGCATGGTGTATCAGAGATTTGAAGTCCAATATGTTATCCACATTAGAAACACTATGAATGTATTTTAACGCACGTTGTATCAGAAATTTGATGTGCAATATTGTTACCCATATTACAAACACTATAAATGTGTTCTACTGCATGTTAAATCAAAGATTTGAAGTCTCAATTATTATCTACATTACAAATGTTATGAAAGCATTCTTCTGCTTGTTGTTTTTATCAGAGATTTGAAGGGTGTGATAGTGACCCTAGATGATGCGGGTCATTTGAGATGTTGCTACCTAGGCACGGACCCCTCTATGTTCATCGCCCAAGCCCCAGAATCCAATTATCGTTATCCATGTTACAAACATTATGACTGTGTTTATCTCTCTATATTTAACAGGGATTTGAAGGGTGTAATAGTGACCCTAGATGATGCGGGTCACTTGAGATGTTGCTACCTAGGCACGGACCCCTCTATGTTCATCGCCCCAGCCCCAGAGTCCAGGGAGATTGACTATGACAGTCAGGATCAGGAGATGAAGGACCTGCAGAGGGCCATAAGGGAGTCTGCCAACAAGTCTAGTAAGAAATGTATAAACTAAGTGGTCTCAACCTGACAACAAAAGGGCACAAAATTTGACTTATACATAAAATTTTGTAATTTCTCACAGAGAATCAAAACATATAAGAGTTTTTCTTCCCTGTGGACATGGTATGGCAAGATCGGTAGAGTTGTTGCTCTCCAATGAGTGGGATCCTAAGTTCAACACCAGTGTATGCCTATTGCGTTTGTCCTTTATAATGACAATTTCTGTAATATTGCTGCTCTCTATCCAGGTGTATAAATGGGACCCGGTAGGAATGCAACATGTATTCAATTGTACTTGTATACTGTTGAGTGCGCTTTATGGATGCCAGATTGCATTGCTCCCAAGGGAGCAGAAAGTGCATGTCACATGCAGATTGATTGCGAGTGCACGTCCGATGACAGGGGTAATAATATAAAGCACTTAGAGATGATTATCACTCATATTAGGCGCTATAAATTTCAAAACGTTATTCATTAGTTTGTCTTCAGAAAATGCATTTAAAAGAATTCCAAAATCACCAATGAAACTAGATTCCCTAAAACATTTTGTTTGTGTTTGCCTTTCACTCAGATTTAGCTCCTACCAAGAAGGCAGATGATGACCTCTCCATCACAGCGTCTGTACCCTCCAGCCTTGATTCCGACTCTGTAAGAAATCAGTCTTCCCTTTTTTTATCTTTTGAATTATCTTCCTCTACTTTGATAATCTGTACCATCTCATCTTCTGATCTTTCTCATTCTTAGTTTATTAAATCATTTGCTCAACAATTTTGTTCCTGCTTTATCATTAGCTTTCGGTTTAAATTCATATGTTTTCAATTATTAATATTCATATTATAGCATGTTGTGATTGTATACATGTAACTCTATTGTTCAGTGTACACCCTAATCTTCAAGTGGGTAGCATTACCAAGTCACGATCTCATTGCTAATTATTAAATTACCATTTAAATTTGGCTTCATAATTAAATTGGCACTGGATCAAAATTCGTTTGGCACTTATATGGTTAAACTGTTTTGATTATGGTACTGTTATTTATTACTGTTACTTGTTCATGGTTTCATTATAATGATTATTGTTGCCTTTTTTTGTGATTGCAGTTGGCAGGAGAGACAGAGTTGTCAGATGAGGATCCCATCCCTTCAATAACAGTTAAGGTGAGACATGGCTGACGTGGCTTAGGTGCCAAAACGTTATCATGGTTGGGATAATAAGTGACGTAGTGGTTGTCAACAGACATTTTCAGTTGCAATTTAATTTTGTATAAATTTAGGCAGACGCCAGAAATAGGGATTCCCTTGTCTTTAAACTTCTGCCAAGCTACCCGGGGGGATGCGAGATATATATTTCTGCCCTCTCCTGTAGTATCTTGGCTGCTAGCTTGTGTGTTAACAGGTAGTTGATAACTGCTTGCAAGGTTCTGGGCCCCGTTACAGAAAGAGATACAATCGATTGTAAGTTGCAATTAAGCGTAAGTCAGATCACGTGTTCTAGATGCGCAAATCTGATTGGTTTAAACTAAGGCTGAGTCATGTCGGTAATTGTCGGAACCGGGTCCCGATAAACTTTTACCGGTCGGGAACCGGTATCCCGATAAATTTTTACCGTCGAAACTTGGACCGGTAAAATCACGCAATCGTGCACGCATCGGCAAAATGCACTGTTTGGGGTTTATATTGCTCTTTTTATATGCAAATAACATAATAAATACTGAGGCTTTAATGGATTTACATATCAATCTTTACGGGAAAATAGTTACAGTATCCAGAATTAACTCAGTTTCGCATGAAAAGTATTTTTTTTTTCGAAGTAAATTCATCGTTTGTTCACCATTGCCCATCGCAACACGGTTCACAGAAACTTAGCCCGCTAGTCTGGGGGAAACATCACATGTACGATCGCTTGTGACTGTGAGCCACTGCATGCCCTTAAAAAGTGGCTATAAATTAGCCTTTTCGCAATCAACACCATTTTGATATTCTACTTACATGATTTCGAATGGCGTTTGACAGCCGAACAGAAAAAAAAGAGCCCCGAAACAATGAAAACAACTACTCAAAACATCGATAAAAAACGACTACATCGCTCCAATTCGCTCGTATACCCTGTGTGCAAGTTACGGGGTCTCTTTTCTTGCGCAAGATCCATCCGCCGGGGACTTCCCCAATTCCTGGCGGATGGATCTTGCCGATAGAGGGCGGACTGGAACATAGTTCCACCGGCCCAGCAAGAGACCCGTAACTTGCACACAGGGTATACGAGCGAATGGGAGCGATGTAGTCGTTTTTTATCGATGTTTTGAGTAGTTGTTTTCATTGTTTTGGGGCTCATTTTTGTTTCTGTTCGGCTGTCAAACGCCATGAAATCATGTAAGTAGAATATCAAAACATTTTTAAATGGTGCAAATGACCAAAAAACGTATTTTGAGCCACTTTTTGAATGCACTGGCTCATCAGCTGGATCATACAAAGATCCATCAGACAACTCCCCTGGAGTATCGGACTAACATTGTGTGCACATCCGCCGACAATATCGTTCAAATGACTAGCAATTTTGCGCTTCCTGTTCAATTTCTGACTGTCAAACGAAGTAATGAACCAATAATTTCTCGAAAATAACCACTCTTTAAAGTAAATGATATCAATTGCCCCGTTTTTATTTGAATTCCGCTACATTATTGTGATAATCTTAATTTCTTTTTTAACATTTTATTTTTTAAATTTTTTTTTCGGGGCACTGTTTCCCGATATACCGAACCGGGTCCCGATTGAAACGGTCGGTAACCGGTGTGATCGACCGAACCGACTCAGCCTTAGTTTAAACGCGTAAATTTTCTGACTTACGATCAATCGTAACTTACAATCGATTGTATCTCTTTCTGCAACGGGGCCCTGGTCTAATGGCTTTCCGATGCTGGGATTCACATCAATTTTTAGCTGCTAGCGGTGGAAGTTCCTGTTAGCTGCTTTGTTGTTATCAGAATCATGATCATCCAATTCTAAATCCAAAGCGGGTATGCATTCGTTCATTTGTTAATACTCAAATTCATCTCTGCGTCACATGACTCTTGTTGTATAGACCGCCAGCTTGGTCTCTCACTAACTTGTTGTAAGGTCTAAGATTGAGGGGTTGTAGATTCCTGGTTAACCAAGTTTTGTTATGGAAATGTGAAATACAAAGTAAATGTATGTACTAATTTAATACCCCAAAAAAGAAAATCTCTTGTTTGTTAACATGTTGAGTTATAATTTGTTCATGTTTCAATTTACCATCAAATGTATGGTTTACGTGTGTTAACAAAGAATATTTCCTTTGTTATGTTTTACAGTTAGACAGATAAAAACATTAAACTGGAAAGAAGTGAAATACATTGAATTACATAACATGCTTCCTATTTCTCTTTTCCTATATTGTTTAGCTGACACTGAAGAGTCTGGGCGGTCTATCCAATGTGCGTGTTCTACTGCTGTGTCCATACCCCCTGGCTTCTACACAGAGCACATTCAGCATACCATTCGTTGGTAAGATCATTCAACCATTGAGGATTTTCTTATTCAGCTTTGCCATTTGATTTATTGCAATGGACAGGGTAATAGTTTGGTATACAGCCATTTGAATTTCATTGTACTAAAGTAGTGATGTAGTAAAAAGAAAAACTGTTTGTAACGAACGTCTTGGGTCAAAACCACTTTTTAATTTTTCAGGCTTCAGCTTACCATTTCGTTCACATTGAAAGAAGATATATCCCTAGTACGTTCTAGATAGAGGAGAAACACAAGCTAGAACTGCAATGAAATTTTCAATAGCACATACAGTTTAATTTAAAAAAATGTAAAAGAATGCTATATATAGGTTTCGTTAATCGCCTGTTTTTTGCTTACAAATGTAACCTTTTTTGGAAATAACAAAATTGCTAAAATTCTAGTATTATCGTTTGTATGATTGTTATTCACTTTTGCAGGTGACTCGAGCAACCCAACTACCATGATGGTGTCGTTTTTCATGAGAGGGCACTGCTTGCCTGCCATGCTGGTCGTCAAGGCAACAGCAACATATATTACATCCTCAGGTATGGGGCGTTTGTATTTTCACCCATTCATGACTAGACCCCAAAGACACAGTGGGAATGTCATGGTATATTGGTATGGTAATATATTATCAGTATAATTAGATAATATAAGTCTACAAAAAACTTCATATCTCTTGTTAATGGAAGAAGTCCAATTTATTGAATGGTGTGCAAGCCCTATCAAACTGCTAAGAACGCCACCCACAAAATCACCCTTGCCTCTAACAAAACTGTGCCAATCTACACGATTATTATTATTATTGTTGTTATTATTATTATTATTATTGTTAATATTATCATCATTATTACTATCATCATCTTCATCATCGTGTTCATTGTCGTCGTCGTCATTATCATTTACTATTATCATTATTATTATTTTACTTGTGTCTGCAGGAGCTCCCCGTATAGTGCAGTGTGATATCAAGCTGCCCCTCAAGCTGGTGTGCAAGCCCTGTCAACCCGCTAAGAACGCCACCCACAAGATCACCCTCGACTCCAACAAGAACTGTGCCAATCTACACGATATCTTTCCAGGTTTGTCATTGTAATTTTCTTCCAACAATATGAATATGAAAATATGAAAATGGATAGGAAACTGAATGGGTATGTACAAGGTTCGGGCTTTGTCCTCATCACATTTCCTGTTTAAAAAGGGTACATCGAAGGTGACCCCTTCTCTCCTGTTATGCCTCCGCCAACGAAGTGGCCGGAGGCATTTTGTTTTTGGGTTGTCCGTCCATCCGTCCCTATGTCCGTTTATCACACTCCCTTATGCAGATTATTTCATTTTGGTGACTAGTCATAAAACGCAACACCAAACACTGATGATCGAGGTGTCAAAAAAAAAAAAAAATCAATGATTTTTAAACTAAAGTTATCATTGTGTAAAGCATTATCTATTAATGGTGGTGTAATGGAAGATGTACTTATGTATATATATATGTTTTTTTTACAGAAATGTTAATAATTATTTTTACATATTGTAAACATAATTAACATTTATATATTTCCTTTATTTCCTTCCTTATAGATTTGACGGGTCCCGAAGGAATGGGCTCCGGGAATGCTCTTGGCCTGCAGATCTATGGTGGACCAAAAATCACAATTCTAGCATCAAAATCATCACGTAAGTGGACAGGCTATCAGTCATGGAAAGTCATGGAATTTCATTTTATCTGCATTACAATCAATTTGATTGATACTGATTAAGGAAAGATTTATTTTCCCATTGGGGTAAATACATGTCATAACTATCTCCCCGATTGCTGTTGAATAGAAATCTCACTGAATAAGCAACCCTTGTGAACAATGGCCTTTATCCATAGCGAGCGGAGCCCAAAGAAACATACCAAACAAGATATTACTGTATATCGTCGTGAAATTTAAAAAATGCTGACATTTCCCCCCTCCAACACAGAGAGATACCGCCTGCAGTGTGACGTGTTTGAAGCCATGTGGCCGGTGATGGAGGAATTCATTGAGCGTGTGCAGATCTACCAACGTAACACGGGGGTGAGGGACTTTGAGCTGTCCTACACATCTAACCTACCCGTCCAGGAATTCTTTGAGCTCATTGACACACATGTAGAGGTAAGATAAGTGAAGATAGCATTCATTTTGTTGATAACTCCCATCCCTTTGGATGATCTCTCCGATATATCTTCCATGGTGTGTCCCATTTTGTGGCCTCTGACTTTGAATTCAATTAAATTAAATTTAATATTTTATTGGTCCAACTCTATAAAAAATATTGGGTTCACAATATCACAGTTAAAAGAAATTGACAATCAATGAAGCTCAGATAGTAGTGTGATGGAGGAGTTAATTGAGCGTGTGCAGATCTACCAACGTAACACGGGGGTGAGGGACTTTGAGCTGTCCTACACATCCCGTCCAAGAATTCTTTGAGCTCATTGACACACATGTAGAGGAAAGGTGAACATAGAATTAAGCGGATCTTGTAACTTTGTTGCCATATGCAAAAACTGACGAAGAGTTGATAAAATGTTCATTTCTGTGATCTGTATGTCCACTGACTGAGTGATGTGTGTGCATGAATGTCATATGACAGAGTAATGAGCGAAAATACAGAAGAATTGATAAGATCTTAGTGTTTTGAGGCAAGACAATTAATCGGGGCTGGCATTGCATCCTATGACCAAGACTAATAATATTGTAAAGTGCTTTGAGATTATATTGCAGTATAATAGAAGGCACTTTATAAATCAAGTATATTATTAGTGTTATTAGTATTATTGTGGTTAAGACTTCTGACTTTGATTGTTTCTCCTGTAGCTGAGAGTGCATGCAGAGAGATATAAGGAGCTGCTGGACCAGAGAGCTAAACAGTTCAGGGCCATCCAGAGGAGATTACTGACCAGGTTCAAGGATAAAACACCCTCCCCACTCAACAATCTGGACACTTTACTGGAAGGCACTTTCAGACAGGTAGGGTATCTGTTTTATATACTTTACAGCACCCTTTAAAGTGGAGGGGAGATTATTGACCAGGTTCAAGGATAAAATACCCTCTCAGCTCAACAATCTGGACACCTTGCTTGAATGCACTTATAGACAGGTAGGGTATTGTTTTCCTAATCAAAAGACATTGTAAAGTGTCAGGGGAAGTCTTGAAACACCCTCCTGATAAAGCCATTGATAGGATAGATATTATTTCTTCTCTAAATGAAGCCATTAAAAGGGTGATTATTGTTTCTTCTTTAAATAAATCTGTTAAAAGCGTGATTTTTTTTTTTGAAGCCGTTAAAGGGGTGGATATTGTTTCTTAAGTTATTGTTACACTCCTCCTAAAACAGTCATGCAGAGTCTAGATTGATTACATGTTCTTTCAAACAGTATCACTTAAAATAAAAATACAGCAACGTGTTTGGTCGAATCCAGTCACTTTATCATTTGTTGAAACATTAACATTTTGGATGTTTAAGCCTGAACTTTTCAATCTTATCCTTCTTTCATCTTGTATTATCCTCCACTCCCCTTGTACAGATCCTGAAGCTAGCAGAAGGGGTTGATGAGAACCAGAAGGCCCTTGTTCGCTGCTCCATGGGTCTGAGCTGCGCCACACAGATCATCACCACACTGCTGGCCCTCGCCCACGGGATGAGCGAAATGGAGAAGGAGGTTCTTATGACAAGTCTGCCGGGCCAGGTGCAATGTGACGGGGATCAGGTGAGATTTGATTTGTAAAGTGGATGATGAGACTTGTTGGCCCAATCGGTTTTCTTGAATGACATTGCCCATCATAAGAACACTTATGAAGGATCTTCTCAATGCCCATGAGCTGCTTGGATGGAATGCTCCCCAGGGAGTGGAGATGGTAATAATATCATTGTAAAGCGCTTAGAGATGATTATCAATCATATTAGGCGCTATATAAATCAAGTATATTATTATTATTATTTATATTCAAGGGATGTTCTGAAACAGAGGTGGGGGGTTTCTCATGTACTGTATATAAGTATGTGCCACTTCAAAGACCCACTTTTTCAGAGCTGAAAGCTGCTCAACAAGTATGCGATTTAGTATCAGATGTTTATTATGCAGGGGGTTGGTAACAGCTCTCATGTATTTGTGTTTAGGGTTGGGAAGAGACAGTTGATGCATCTGTGGCCAATCTCCTGCGGACCTGTCTAACCAAGGCAGCCAAAGACCAGGCCATTAATCCTTCCCCACTCATCATTAGCCAAGACAGATCCAGTCAATATAAATGCTATTTATTGTTATTATTAGTACTAATATTGTCTATATTTATTTGATCCCTTGTGTTCAGGGATGGGAAGAGATTGTGGATGCATCGGTGGCTAATCTGCTGCGGACCTGTCTAGCCAAGGCAGCCAAAGACCAGGCCATTAACCCCTCCCCACTCATCATGAGTCAGGACACGTCCAAGCTGAAGAAGCACTTGATGCAGATGACAGAGAAGCTTGCCAAGGGCGCCAGGCTGCACGTAGAGGGACAGACCCCAGGTATGCCATCTCATATTAGGGCACAACCAGTGGCATTTAACTGTTTCCTTGCCAGTATAATATAGTGCCAGTGTAAGATGTTGCTTTAATTTTTTAAATTTTTATTATGATTAATGTATAATTAATGTGAAAAACGTCATAGCAACCACATTATAATAACAAAGATTAATATATTTTTAATGTAGGTTTATTTACGCGAGTATCATAGAAACTACAAACATAGAAACTACAATCATTCCTGTACTCAAAATGCACATTTTCCACTCCCAAGAGAATATTCCAGCCAGTCGTCTCTTAGGCACACACAGTGCTTAGGAACCACATTCCCATCCTTCTGGATATTATCTTCTACCATACAAAGATGTGTCAGAATACTTGTTTAACAAACTGCATATCACCATCATTCAGTTGGTATATTCAGGATTTAATTCATATTAGATTAAGCAAGAATCATAAGGCCTATCACCCCAAGCATCACACTGAAGCATACATTAATTTGGCTCAATACTATCATAATAAAAGACATTTGTTCAAGATATTTTTGTCCGTTTTATTCCCCCAGTGGAAAGACCAGCACAGAAGCCAGAAGCTAGGGCAGCATCAAAGCAGAGAGACTTCTTTGATGAGGACACACCGGCAGCCAATAAAAGGTAAGCAATTAACTAATTCAGGGCTGTTTGCCAAAATACTTGGGCTAGGGACTATGGCAAATGCATTACATTATAGCAAAATCAATCGGCTCTCAACAGGCTACACAAATGTTTACTAATTCGAGATAATGACAAATACATATGCTAAGAACAATTAAAATGATAATAAAATAGTGTGGCAATTAGATCAAACACTTTAGATGCATCTAATGCATTTTTTGCATTATACTGCACATGATGCATGAGTCAAGTACGCTATCGTTTTAAAGATATCTTCAAATCTGCATCTTGATATATCAGCCAGGAAGCATTTAAACTAATTATTTTGTTCTGTATAGTGGATGCTTTATCTAGAAAAATTACAAAAATCTCTTTGTTTTTAATATGAACTCTCCTTATATAGAAGGTGTTGGTGTCACTACCAAAGACATCGAGCCATTGTTCCATATAAAAGAGTAAGGCTTGAACATGTATGCATAAAATCAGTTTTTGAAATTATTTTGTTGTAATCACAAGAATTTTTTCTTCTATATTTTGAACAGTCCTGCAGGGTATGCCAACAGTACGCCATCATCAAAACCCTCCCAAGCACCGGTCACCACTCAACAACCTGCGCCTTACAACCCTGCGCCTGCTGCAGAAGCACCAAGGGTTGATAGTGCGCCCTTTACTAATGGCCTTGAACCGGCAGCAACACCAGCAGCGAACCAGAGTAGTCTGGGTGACTTACCCTCGCTGGGAGGACCGGGGGTGCGTGGCGGTTCCTCCCTGCCACCCCTTGGTGGAGCTCCAGGTATGGACAGTCCTCATTTGCTTACTTCTGTTTAAAGAGATCAAGTAACATCGTCAAATTCAATTGAGTTTTCAAATGGAGATACTTATGATTGAATGAAAAGCGTTCCGTCAAATGCTTTTCGATTGTAGTAAAAAGTCGATTGGCAGCAGGTGATGAAATCTGACCAATATTTGTTACCTTTTCACTAGGTAAACAGTGTTCTTAAATTATATTGCTGCATTGACCAAAAAATCATATTCATGATATAATGTTTAAATCAAAATTACGTAGGGAAAATGTATTTCTTATCATTAAGAAAATTCCATTTTGTATCCTTTGATCATAATGTATTCAAAATTACCTATGGAAAATGAATAATTAATAAATGCGATAATTCCATATTTGTATCATTTTATCGACCCAATTGCAGCTGCTTCAGGCCAAGCTCTACCGGCCCTTCAGCCAGTCAAGAAGAAGAAGAAAAAGAAGAAGAGTAAACATCACGCCGATGACTTTGACAACGAATCGGATCGCAGTAGCCGAGCAACCAACTCCCCAGACTCTATCCTATTATAGTGGATGTTCTTTTGTATGGGACACGAGTACATTGGAACCGCTTGGTAATAAGGACGTTAGAACCATGAAAATTACTTTGTTATTTCAGGTATCTTGGTAAACAACGAAAGGAGCTCCTGTTGCTCTTGAATAGACATGTTTATACGATAGTACATATCGTCAGGTTAGAGTGAAAAGGGTGTTAAGTCGATTTTTTGCTAAATTAAGTAACGCACACCCTAGGGTAGGTGGGAGCCTCTATGTGATGTGAAAATTTAAAATGATGATTATGTCTAATTCTGGGAACATTCCACGAATATTATACAGGAGAGCTAGATTGGTTTCTACATGGTTTTAAAACTTTAAACATGATTATCTTTCTAGTATAAAAAGTGACTTGGCGCCCTTCTCTTTCTCAACCGACGATTCGCGAAGCCTCTTTTGTTCAAGTCTTGTGGGAATAAACTGAAACATACAAAGAATATGTTCCAGTTTATTTCCACAACAACAGCTCTATTGAAGACATCCATCATGTATCTTAAGTTTGACATAATTGTGAGTATCTATTTTTATGCCTCCGCCAACGAAGTGGCCGGAGGCATTATGTTTTCGGGTTGTCCGTCCGTCCGTTCGTCCCGTTTATGTTCTCGCGATATCTCAAGAACCGGTTGACGGATCAATTTCAAACTTGGTATGAGTGTACATATTGGGGTGACAATGATCTGATTAGATTTTGGGGGACATGAGGTCAAAGGTCAAGGTCACAGGACTCATTATATATGCAAAAATGGCTTTTAATTGTGATATCTCAAGATCTGGTTGATGAATTACCATCAAAATTTAGTTTACAGAATTAATTCAGTGCATGTTAATTTGGGCTTGATATATAAAATCGTGTGATAGCGGAGGCATCATTTCGACTGCACGCAGTCGAAGATCTATCTAGTCCTTTATATTATGAAGTCGCACATGGGTGTACTATGTATGGGATGCATGATATGCACTATACATGTGCAAAGTCGTTTTGCATTGTTTTACATCTGGTGTGCACATAACACGATTCATGTAGAGAAGGTAGAACATTTTCTAACAATAATTTAGGCTAAGTGAAATTGAAATATTATAATTATTTGTTATATTTTAGAAAGTGTGTGTGCAATTATGATCATGTATTTCTTACAATTGTGAGTAGATCTGTATAGTGTATGTATTTATTTTATATTTTTTTTTTTTCTTGAAAACTTATCATATCTTGGAAAAATATGAATTTAGAAGGGCAAATTGTAAAACTTTTAATTTTGGCCGTAACTCAAGTATGAATTTGTTTTACTTCATTTTGATCCCTGGGTTATTGCTCGAATAAAAACCCAATCTTTTGTTATTTTGAAAAAAATATTTATCTTTTGCTATGGCTAATAATTATATTTTGTAATGGATACAATATACGTAAGCAATCTGTGACAAAATGGTAATAGAGCATTTATACTACATGATACATGGCAATGCAGGAATTCATTTTTATTTTATTTTAGGGGGCTACTTTTTCAATCTGATGGATATCACAAAATATTTAACATAATACCCCATGGTAATTTTAAGGGGCTACCTACTGAATTTAGGGGGCTATTTTGAAAATTAAGGGGCCAAAATCGCCCTCGGCCCCGGTATATTTCCTACCCTGATACATGGGGCGATTGATCTCTCGACCTTGAAACGCCCTCGCAAGGAATGGGGTAAATTGCTTCAATAATGTACATTATATTGGTAAATACATTTACATTGATTATATTCAGTCACTGTAATAAACTGCCAAATTGTAAATGTGCCTTATTGCTCTATCATCAAGAGAAATACTACTCAGTAATTCAGAATGTTACTTCATGTGATAATTTTCTTTTATTGATTACACGTACAAGGGTCATAATTATTTTGCCCGAGTGTTGTATGCCCTTTTTAATTATCCTCATGTCAAGAAAAGACGATACAGCCAAACCTGTGTATAGTGGACAACGTTGACAGGTTCAGCACAATGATATGTACAGTCTAGTTTTCATGGTGATTTAGAGTTGCGAGCTTTCTGTATATCGATAAAAGTGCATCAGTTTTGACTCATCTGTGAACCAGATGGGTGTCCGTGTTTCACAAAGCAATATTTTGTCATTATGACCAATTAAACATGACATATTTTTATGGTGGCATTATAAGGACATTTTGGCCTAAATTTTGCTAAAACTTTGCCAAATTTCAGCCAAATTTGTATATTTTGGCTAAAATTTGGCAAACTTTTCGCCAAATTTTGGGCAAAAGGTCCCCGTAATGCCACTATAAAAATGTGTCATTATACAAAATATTGCTTTGTGAAACACCCAGGTCTAACTTTTGACTTTGTCTTGGACGTTTCAAAACGTTCTAAACCTTGATTTTGAAGAGTATTTTAGCTATATGATTAAGTCGGCCCCCGTGGCTTGTAAGAGATAATATTTTCATAAAATGTATTTGTGTTTTACATAAACATTGTTTACATAACGATACTCTCCGTCATTCATATCTTGTATTTAATACTGAAAAAGAAATTATGTGATATATACAGTACATATACATTTGTATATATATTAAGTTATCAGAATTTGACAAAATTGAAATGTGTTGTATTAAAATTGCCATCACTTCTGTAAAAAGTATTTTTCCACCTTGAATGAATGTTGATGTATACAGAGCTGTAAATATTTCTTTGTGAGAAATTGTTACTTTGCTTGTGATTAAAATAGAAAATTATTTCTGCCATCCAACTAGAATATAAGATTTGATGCGTTTTTATTTATTCTTTGATAAGATAGTTTCTGGCATTATGCTAAAACATGATACATGTATATGAAAAATAAAGAGACCAATTCAAATGTTCATACATAAAATACATATATGATATGACCAACGATCCTCCATGCAAATATTCAATTCCAATCAAAATATGTTCAGCTTATTCATTGATATACATATGTTGCAGCCGTAAGTACTGAATTGCATATGCCTTAACAACAAACAAATTACATACAAATGTTAACAATTATTTATGAGCAACATATATAATGAACGCTTATAACTTATTTCTAAGATCATAAATATAAAATACCTTTGTGGAAAGCAAATAAGACATTGATTCTAATGATTACACACATATCTATTATATAACATTTTTTTCCAAATAAGCTGCAATATTTGGCATTATATTCAAAAGAAATGATACAAAATATTTGTGAAAATATGAAATGACAAACTGATTAAACAAGTGAAAAATCAAAGGCTAATACAAACTAATATACGTGCAAGCGTAAAAGAAAGAACATTTACTTTTATACATTTTATAAACCTTTTGTTAATTTTCCATAATCATGTGACTCAACAAACTAGTTACCAGATCCCTTAAAGGGAGAGATCCACTTTTGCAAGCCAAAATTCAAAAGTTGCGAGGTTATTGTCTTATATGAAAGGAAATGTCATTTAATAGCATGCCTGAAAAAATTAGGGCTTGAAATCTCTTTTTCGTGGAGTTATAGACCTAAAACTGAATAAACTGAGGGACGTCGGTTAATTAGGTACATACGTATTTTCGGCCGGTGAGTAAGTTTGTACATAGATTTCACGGAGTGCCAGATCGGTATGCATGACCCCTACGTGACCCGCGCTAGCTACGTGACTCGCGCATAAGTACTAATGTGTGAGCGTTTACCAAGCAAAATACCCAAACATCGCTTAAACTGACTACATGTAATTATATATTCTTTCTTTTTGAGATCTTTTTCCGTGACATACGTCAACAAATGTCGGCTTCACAATACCTTTACGAGAATTAGTACTATATTGTTAAAATATTATGCTAAATCAGTTGAACTCCTTTATTGACCGATATATAGTTTAAATGGAGGGACGCATTCGTTTTTCATTCGTAGAATCCAAATTAGAGGGCTGTTCGCTCTGATTTTTTTTTGCGTGTTACATTGATCCCCATCCGTCAACTGAAAGCTGTTCAGACGTTTTGTAAAAGTGGACCTGTCCCTTTAAAATAAGCATTACATTTCTGACTAAATAAAGTACTAGTATGCCTAAAATGTACGTTCATTCAGGGGCGGATCTAGCTTTTTGCTAAGGGGGGGGGGGGGGGGGGTTGACCCGAGCCGCGAAGCGGCGAAGTCCGAGCCACGTAGCGGCGAGTGGGGGGAGAGTCCGAGAGGGGGGTGTCCCCCCTCTCGGCGATTTTTTTTGTTGCTATTTTGAACCCCCGTAAGTGTTTTTTTTTCACTTTTTAAAAACTTTTTTCACCGATACATTTTCACTTGGCAGCCCAAGGGGGGGGGGGGGGTTTTAAACCCCCTAAACCCCCCCCCCCCCCTGGATCCGCCACTGTCATTGGTGAATACTGATCTGTAAAGATTAGACTAATATGAAATAATTTATATACATCATTTGCGTACATTTCCAGTACAGGGGATGTGCACTTTCTGTCTCCATTTCATTCCGTCAGAAAGTTAATTTCTGTTCTATATCCCTTCAAGGATATAAACACAAACTACAATTAACATAATACGTGACTACGTTAGAGACAAGTGACTCAATAACGACACATTGAACGCGAAGTTACAGTTTGAACATATAGGTTAGAGCTGAGCGTTGATAACGTTCAACCGAGAATGAGCGAGGTATGCTAATAACAAAACTAAAGAAATGCACTTGAATGGGCATTACGTAAGGTGCTCGATAGAGCGTACCTTTCATTCGATGACGAACAGAAATAGCACTTCCCGGCGAGAAACACGTGTCGATCCCTCACAAAAAGCAAACGCACCCCGATGCCCCCCGCCCCCCCCCCCCCCCCCCCCTCCCCCCACACTGAAAAAAAAAATCCTAGCTAGTACCTCACTGTTCCCGCCAGGAGATCGATAGGATTCCCTCTATATCCCCTAGCGGGGAAAACTTAGTGGAAGGTATGTCGAGGGTCGATCCACCTGTACAAAAGGTGTGGTTTCAAGGACAAAGCTGCCGAATCCAATGATCCTGATGTTTATGTTTTCTCTCTGTCTGGGACTGGGGGATTGTTGTTTTTATTTTGTGTGTTTTTAGTATCGCCCCCTTTACACCTGTGATGACTCACTGCACACTTTAAAGGGATCTTGTAACATTTTCCAAATCCACAAATATTACTCGGAACTCAGAAACTCAAGTGGTTCATTGATACCTTGTTGTATTTGTATTACCAATATAAACATGGAACAGGTTTCGGTTTAATCGAATTTCCTTTTTTGTTAAAAAGATATTCACGATTGACGTGTTCGGATTGTTATAATTATCCACTGGAAAGATATAACTGTGTACAATGTCAGTGCAATGAGTTAGCAAATATAAATTTGCATTCTCGCTCATTACTTGGCCATATATAAAATTATTTAACGTGAACTTTTCATACATTGCTCAGTGGACATGTCAGCTCACAACAAGTCACAGTTTATCAAGTCATCACTTTTTGCACATTTCAACAAAGTTACTTGATCCCTTTAATACCATATTATGCCATGATGTGACCGCGAATGTTCAATACACTGCAGCTTTCGTAACCAGGATCGTGCCAACAAGGAAATACAAGCTGTCCTGGCCCTCCTGGGAGCACAATATAACGTTGCACTTGTAACATGCACTTTCCTGTGGTTTTGGCATGAATATCTTCCATACACACGTCCGCACATAATCTCCTGCCTGCTTATGTTTGTATTAGCTAGAGGAAAACTTATATATTTTGTATTTTCACGATGATACTGTAAAGCTTTCTTCGAATAATGTTAATTCTCTGAACGCTGTGAAAATTGTAACAACGTGTATGACTTTATTGGACTGCTTGTTATAATATTCATTTACTCATGACTGAGAGTCCTGAGATTGTACAGTTGGGCTTTAATCGCTTACACACGTTCGAACCATTTTACTCTGTGTGGTAAAAGTTATTTCGACTTGGCAAGTTCCAAAATTATCATTCAAGAACAGAGCATATATGCGCTGCATGAAGTTGCCTCGTCAAGGATATCATGCAATATAATTATGGAGTACAAAACTAGATGTCATTCACACAAACAGAGTGGAAAAACATGAATTTAAGTTGTCGTATTCGCCCCCGCTTGTGGATCAAGGTAACGTGGATTTATGCGTTGTTGCTATGGTGACGTAAAGCAGGACGACGGAAAGAAGACGACACGATCTTAGAGGAAAACCTGGATCATCGAATTATCTTTGAAGTGCTTGTCTGAGTCTCATGGAAGAATGTCCCATGATATATACAGCAGAACCTCGTTAGAACTTGTGATATAACATAAGGAAACCCTCCATAAAAACACGGTTATATTGCTGGTTTAAGGTCGATCTTTATATTATTTCCTTTTTATCCTGATAATATGATATTTATTTAATGATGTACCTAATAAAACAATTTAGCATTTACGGTCCCAACTGCAAGGACCTTGACGTGATAGCCAAAGAAAAGTAACCTTTTTATTCTTCGGAGATAATCGTATTTGAAGTTTGGGGGCCCTGTATAGAAACAAAATAGTAGCTCTATTTGATTGGTGATATTTATTTCAATACTGATTAATAATTATGATCTGAAAATGTAAAATCATAAATTATTATAGAGGAAGCTCTGATCTGTATACAGCATTGATGCATAACTCAATTATGCAAAAAATGACTAAACGCCCTTCTTTCTCTCACCCGACTAACAAGATGGAATATGCATAACTCAATATAGAAAACAAATGACATAACGCCCTTATCACGCTCACTCTGCGTTGTTAATAACGAGGTTTCACTGTATTCAACAGTCAACGGAGTTGTTTACAGTTACACATCCTTGCATATTATGTTTCGTGTTCGTACGGGGACTACTTTATACAAGTTGAACTTGTAAATCGTGTGGCAAATAAATACTTCATTCGGTTCTGATTATTGACTTGTTCTCCTTGTGGATACTTGTTAACGGAAAACACATTAACGGACATCATGAATTTGAAGGTATGTACTTTTTGTTAATAGTAACGTTGACAATATTAGTTTAAAATATATTGTATTCTACATCAAAGTTTTGAAAAGTCAGGCGGGCTACACTTCATTAAAATGTTGATGCATGATCGTCGCTTTCAAATCTAAATATTGTGCAAATAAAGTACCGGTACATGTATATTGAAAGTAAATAACAGGCAGAGTATACGATGCAGATTTGGTAATTCTATGGTCTAGTCCTATAATAAACAAAACACATACAGTTAGACACAAATCAATTATCAAAATAATTATGGGCAAAACACAGTGAAAGACATCTTTATTGACCAATCAAATGCTAACATCAGATACAGATCTATATACTTGATGAGTTTTGCACATGGTGCCGATACACGTGTTTCATTTGCGTTTCCAGTCGATACCATTGTAGTAGATTGTATAATCTTTTTATTTGTTTATTTTTTATTTCATATAAATAAAAGACGATCATAGAAAAAAGCCAATGCAGGACACTGATGGTTTTCTTTCGATATGGGGGCAAATTTAACCATACACTTATTACAAAACAATACAAGTTTAGTGGTTAGAGCACCGTTATAGCAATCCGTAGGTCTCGGGTTCGATTCCCATTTTCTTTTTCATCTAAAATAATTAAAGACTACACACAAAACAGTACATAATATGTGTGTATGTGTGTGTGTGTGTGTGTGTGTTGGGGGGGGGGGGGGGGGGGGGGTGTTCGCTCTAAACTGATTAAACTTAACGTCAATATCATGGCTCCTACAGGTCAAGTCGCCAAGAAAGGTTCGAAGAAGGCTGCTTACATAAAGCTGCTTATAAGCAGTTTAAAGAAGATAAACAGAAAGAAAGATAGTTAGGAAAAAAGTATATGTGTGTGTGTGTTTGTGTATGTGTGCTCGAGTACGTTACAAAAATAGATATACTGCGTGGAGAATTTGGATGACATCCAAGATGATAAGTTATTAGGAATTCATACCAAGGGGAAGTTATATTATGCTTGTAAAATCAGTGGAGATTTAAAGTAATCCATTAACTTTATCATATTTTTCCAGACGTGTTATTCGGGACTTCAATCATAATACCTATTAGTCAAGTTCACTATGTCTAAATTAATTGTTTCGTTCAATTTTGTTGGAGATTTTCTGATCTCTACATTTTTGGAAACGTTGAAGTGTACTTAATCTAAAAACCAATGTTGCCATTTTTTTTCGAAGCCGCCTTTGGGGCCATATTGGCGTTTCAAAATGGCGCCTTAATCAACCCTTTTGGCCTATATCTCTATATCTAAGCCACCTAGTTAATCATTTTTGGTGTCTAAACCCATATATTCAGGACCGAGACATTGAATGGCAATAATAATATGACTTGAAAATGACGTCACTATTGGATTTTCAAAATGCCGCTATAAATATCATTGATGAGGGCTTAAAATATCAAATTCCTATCTAAATACACATTTCCAGGGCCACACATTTGCACGATATGAGTCATGATTCATTAAATGACTGCAATAATGGTTGTAAAAATGGCCCTAAGAATGACTCCCCCTCCCCCCCCCCCCCCCTCCGACCACTCCACCTTAATATACACATGGAAGTAATCCGTGTATATTGTATGAACCATGCACTGATCCCCATCAACCGTACATGTGTCCATGGGCGAAGCTGGGGGGCTGGCATCTTTTGCCACAAATATCGGCTTGGTACGAACAGTCACGTCACGTTCACGTTAACGTCACGTGAACGGTTCTGTACCTTTTGTGAAACAGGTCACCCAAATCTACGAAGTGTAGGGTAAAGTGACCCAACAATTTGTCGTTTTCCATGCCGGTAAAACTCGAAGTGTCGCGTTAACCAAATCGTGACGTGAGCGTTTAATCAAGATTTTTTAAATTGCAAACGCTTGTTACTAAGACTAGACATACACGCACAAAGAGATTTAAAAATGTCGACGAAAATGCCGATACCCCCTTATCAAATCTTTTCAATCATTATGTTTATAATATGTACGTGCATAATTCAGAGTAATCTGAGACGATAATATGCAGTTCTGTCATTTAGGTAATGTACAACCATACCACTTGCATTATTTGTCTTGTTATTGGAGTATTTCTAAACTCGTGTCGTGCGTGGATTTTGGCAAATGTTGATTTCCAGCTGAATTGCTACACGCAGCGGACAATTCAGTTCGCATACGCCTGAAGTTCCCGTGCTCCACATCTACAATGTATTGTAAATGGTCCTGATAGGACCATTTACTGCTCACAGTGGTAAAAATCTACGGGACACAATTTGAACTATAAACAGAGAGAAAAGAACAGCATATCTAAAGTAAAAAATTGCATACCTAGATTGAAGCTGATTTTATGATTTATTGTACAAAATTTCATTTTCAAAATGATAAGTCATACTTACAAAAATCGTCATATAAGTTCCATTTCTTTCTCTTCCTGCTCGATGTCCCATCGTAAACAAAGAAAGCCCGCCCGCAACATGCGGAGGCCGCTTATTATTGTCCAAAAACAAGCCAACTCGCGATCTGCAAGCATGCCCGCCGTATCCGATTTCGGATAGGCCGTATCAGAATTCGGATACGCTGTGTCAGAATTCGGATACGGTAACACGTGTGGTGTGGGAAGCTTGCGGGAAATATATGACAGTCATCCAGATAGCAGCAACACTTTCGAGAGGGATCACGACTGAGATTTTCTCAGTCTTTTTATTTTCCAAAACTGCAGATTTTCCAGTTGCAGTGATCAATGAGTTTAAAAGTAATAAAACAATGATTTGATTAATAGTGTTTATTTATGGTTATTGAATTGAGTCAATCTATCAATTAATCAGTCGATCATTATAATGAAACAATCACACCAACACAATCAATATTAAATAAATCAATTAATGTATTTGACATTCGAACTAGCTACTTGTAGGCAGTGGCGTACCCAGGATTTTTTCAAGGGGTGGGTGTAGGGGGGGGGGGGATATTCTCGGTCAGACAAATTGAAGTAAGCGGGGGGAGTGTGGGTAGGGGGTGTCCGTAGAAAATGACCGCAGCCGAGGACGAGACCAGGACCGGTCACAAATTTCGAGGCCGAGACCAAGACATTTCTTGAATTATGTAAGGGGTGGGGATGGGGGTAGGGGGTGTCCATCCCCCTGCCCCAGGCCTGTGTACGCCTATAATTGGTATTTGCAGTATAGGTAGGACGGGTTCGTTCACGATTAAATTTACCGAGAATTAGTCTCTTCTCAACGACAATTTACATTAATTTGTTTTACGCAAGCGCCAATTTACGTGAGCTTTCATGAATTGCATATAGTATATCTACAAACTGTTGGGTCACGTAACCCAACACTTCGTAGATTTGGGTGACCTGTTTCACAAAAGGTACAGAACCTTCACGTGACGTGACTGTTCGTACCAAGCCCAAATATCGTACAAAATTCCTGAAGGCTAAAACTTTCCTCACACATTTAGAAAATATTGCAGGTTCTGTGACTGATGAGTGACTGATGCCGATGGCGATGCTGATGGGAGTGATGCTGTGATAGGGATCATGCATGATCATGACATGATCAGATTTGCATTTTTGAATCACTTATTTAGAATGTGCGAATGTGGGCATAATTTGTTGCCACACGAGATCGCAGTATTATATTGAAACGGCACCCTTCTAATCTCATCATTGTCAATGCACGCAACTCAAAATTTCTTGTGCTATGTTCATGTTTGAATCCTTTCACAAATTTATGCGAGATCAGAATCTATGCATCATTTCTCTATATAACTTTCCCCAAAATAACTAATTAATAATTTCTGTAGAGACACACATTGGAGTTCCAAGAAAATTGCAACCATAATAAACCAAGACAGGTTCACAACAAAAATTTGGAGGATTTTGCGGTTTGCTTTCCAATGTTGTACAAAAGTCATACAAAGAAATGGCCATCGTGACTTAATGGTCTAACATCATACAAATATTGTCATTTAAGACATGTATACACAAAATTATTCACCGAAACTCACCAGAACCAACATGAACCTAGTTCAGTAAGTGCCAAAAGTATGCGAGTGCCACCATTGACCAATTCTATACCCGCGTACGTTTGGAGAAGATAGAAGCACGGTAGACAGCGTATGTCCTAGATAATAGACTAGTCTTGGTCTAATAAACAATCACTAGTATCGTGATGGGTTTTCAAAATGATAACATTTTTCTTTAAACCAATTTTTTCTGAACTTGTTGGTGGAATAGAATACTAAAACTATTACATTTTATATATCTTGAAGTTGATCTTATCTTGATGGTGTAATTGAAAAGCTCCAACTGGAACAACACTCAATATATAAGACTATTATTTTAGATGTGGTCCTCTTTTAATATACACACTGTGCTCCCTGTGTGGTTTCAAATGCAATTTTCAGTCATTTTTTGTGTTTTTTCAACTTCTCTTGCAGCAATTTCTGAAGTGGATAGCAATCACGATGCACTTGCTGAGACTTCTGAGAATGATAGACTGCAGGGGGCCGTCATGGAATCACCTGATGTGTCACATGATCAGCAGATGGATGGGGTGATTTTGGAAATGACCGTTGAAACAAGTGAAGGTACTAATGTAATCAATAACACAAATCAAACTGGCTTTCATTTATAAAGTGTAGTGAATGTAATCAGTCCAAAGATTGAAATCTCTATTTTTGAGCATGTCATGACTTATAATCTGTTACCTTTGAGCATCTGAAATCCCAATAGACTTTGTACATGATCCACCCTGTTCCTGTAGTTAAGTAGTGTCAGCTTCCTTGGTTTGGTTCAAGACCTAAAACTGAAGGCTCTAATTTTGAGTATGTCATGGAATGGAATACTAAAACTATTACATGATTTCATGTATGAGACTATTATTTTTGGGTGGTGGTCCCCTTTATGCATTTTTAGTGATTTTTAATAGTTTTTTCTACTTTTCATGCAGCACCTTCTGAAGTGGATAGCAATCTTGCTGTACTTGCTGAGACTTCAGAGAATGATAGACTGCAGGGGGCTGTCATGGAATCACCTGATGTGTCACATGATCAGAAGATGGAAGTGGTAGCTGTGGAAATTACAGTTGAGGGAGAAACAAGTGAAGGTACTATGTAATCAATAATACAAATCAAAGTGGCTTTCCATAAACTGTGGTAAATGTAATTGGACCCAAAACTAAAATCTATATTTTTGAGTGTGTCATAAAATGAAGTACTAAAGCTATTGGGACTGAAGAAATAGCTTTGACTTAGAGAAAATTTGACTTATGAGGGGTTAAAACCAAAAGAAAAGAGTACTAGAATAGACCTTCGACTTCGGCGATTATTCGACTTTGGCGATTATTTGACTTCTGCAGCGTCGACTATATGAGAATATTAATTTTGGAGGTTCCCTTTTAATATAGACACTGACATGGTTGCTCCTGTGTTTTTTAAAGGCATTTTCAGTGATTTTGTTATTGTTTACTTTCACCTTTCTTATGCAGCAACTTCTGAAGTGGATACATGTAGCAATCTTGATGTACATGTACTTCATGAGACTACCGAGAATGATAGACTGCAGGGGGCCATCATGGAATTACCTGATGCGTCACATGATCTACAGATGGATGTGGTGGCTGTGGAAATTACAGTAGAGGAAGAAACAAGTGAAGGTACTAATGTAATCAATAACACAAATCAAACTAGCTTTCCATAATCTTTAGTGAATGTTATAATTTGAAAGATTTAAATCTCTACTTTTGAGAGTGTCATGACTTAATCTGTTACCTTTGAGTTTTTCCACAACCCACCCGGTTCCCGTAGTCAAGGGTATGGGCGTCGATCTGTAATTGATACCTGTTGTTCAGAGGGGATGATCTATTCATTCATCCCCACTGAAAAATGAGCGTCGCCCATGGTCAAGGGGTTTAGTGTCAGTTTCCTTGGTTTAGTGCAAGGTACTGTTTAAATTGTGGGCCCCACTCGCTCTGCATGAGGGTCAACTTTTCATTAGGGGAGGTGACTTTGCTATTCATCATTTTAAAATGGGGTCACATTTCGGGTCTGTGTCCTTCAGGGTCATTATTCATGAAAAAACAAAGGGTTAATTTTCATGAAAGGAAATTATGGAAATTGAAAATGAGAAAAGTGGTCCCTCTTTTCTAAACATTAAAAAGCAAGACCGTGAACTGATGATAAATTACATACATGTATACAATGTCTGTTTTTTCATTGCAGAAAATGTTGCTCTTCAGGCAGGAGAAAGTATGACTTTGGCTGGAAAGAGCATTCCCTCTTCAGATCTAGGAGAAACGACAGAAGAGCTGGCACATCAAGAGGGTGAGACAGAAGCAACAAGTAGCTCAAAGATTCACTCGGGTAAACCCAAAAGAAATTTGAGGTGCTGGCTTTGTCCAAGGAAATTCACATGGAAAGGGGATCTAGCAAGACACATCAGGACACATTCTGTTGGTTTCAGTTGCGACATATGCAAAAGGGTTTTCCTTAGGAAAAATAATCTAACTGTACACATGAAGATACATACCAGTGCAAAACTGTTCAGTCGCAATACAAGCCCTAAGGCGATCTCTCAGAAACTTAAGAACCACATGGCCATGCAAACTGGAGAAAGACCTTTCAGTTGCAAGGTTTGTCCACAGAGTTTCTCAACAAAACAAAATCTAGCTACACACCTTAGGACACATACTGGTGAAAAACCTTTCAGTTGTGACATATGTCAAATGACTTTCAGTCAGCAAGGTAATCTAACAAAACACAAGAGGATACATACTGGTGAAAGACCTTTCAGTTGTGACATATGTTCAAAGGCTTTCCTTCTGAAAAGTAGTCTAACGGGACATATGACGATACATACTGGCAAAAGACCTTTCAGTTGTGACATATGTTCTAAGACTTTCCTTCTAAAAAGTACTCTAACAGGACATATGAGGACACATACTGGTGAAAGACCTTTTGGCTGTGACATGTGTTCAAAGGCTTTCTCTCTGAAACGTACTCTAACACGACACAAGAAGATACACGGTCGTGGTGAAAGACCTTTCAGTTGCGACATATGTTCAACAGCTTTCTTTTGGAAAAGTAATCTAACAAACCATATGAAGAAACACACCGGTGAAAAAACGTATTGCCACATATGTACAAAGGCTTTCTCCTCTGAAAGTAATCTTACAAAACACATGAAGAAACACACCGGTGAAAAACCATATTGCCACATATGTACAAAGGCTTTCTCCTCTAAAAGTAATCTTACAAAACACATGAAGAAGCATACTGGTGAAGGAAGTTTCAGTTGTGACACATGTCAAAAGGCCTTCTCTGACATAGGTTGTCTAACAGAGCACAAGAAGATGCATACATGCGAAAAACCTTTCAGCTGCAACACATGTACAAAGGTTTTCACACTGGAAAGTCAGCTCACAAAACACATGAAGACACATAAAAAGCCTGAAAGAATTTTTTGTTGCGAGGCTTGTCCAAAAAGTTTCTCTCGAAAACGAGGTCTAATAAACCACCTTAGGGTGCATACTGGTGAAAAACCTTTCACTTGTAGCATATGTAAAAATGCTTTCTCTGAGAAAAGTACTCTAAGAAAACACATGAGGGCACATTCTGGTGAAAAACCTTTCACTTGTGACATATGTGAGAAGGCTTTCTCTCAGAAGCATCGTCTAAGGCAACACATGAAGAAAGAACATGCTCATGAAAATGTCTTCAGTTGCAGCATATGTATAAAGGCTTTCTTCAACAAAAATGAGCTAGAAGAACACATGAGGACACATACTAGTGAAAGATCTTTCAGTTGCAGGATTTGTCAAAATAGTTTCTCTCAAAGACATATTTTATTACAGCATGTTAGGTTACATAGACCTTTTAGCTGCAGCATATGTAACAAGGCATTCGGTGACAAGAGTTATCTTGTACAACACGAGAAGATACATACTGGTGAAAGATCTTTCAGTTGCAATGTATGTGAAAAGGCTTACTTTCTTAAAAGTAGTCTGACAAAACACATGAAGGAACATACGAATGGAAAATCTTTCAGTTGTACCGTATGTACAAAGGCTTTTGTTCAGAAAGCTTATTTAGTTGAACACATGAGGACACATACTGGTGAAAAACCTTTCAGTTGCGAGATTTGCCAAAAGAGGTTCTCTGTTAAACAAAGTCTAAGAGTACACCAGAGAGTTCATACCGGTGAAAGACCTTTCCTTTGCGAAATATGTGCAAAGGGTTTCACTCAGAAAACTAATTTGGAGAAGCATATGACAACACATACCGATGAAAAGCCTTTTAGCTGCAGCATATGTGAAAGGGCTTTCTCTGTCAAAAAATATCTTGAAGAACACATGAGGACGCATACCGGTGAAAGACCGTACAGTTGCAACATATGTAAAAAGGATTTTGCTTGGAAAAGTAATCAAAGAATACACATGAAAACACATGCCGTGGAAGATAAAAAGGCTTACGTTCTGAAAAGTAGTCCAACAAAAGACATGAACGAACATACTGCTGAAAAATCCTTCCGTTGTAGCTTTTGTACAAAGGTTTTTGTTAGGAAAACTAATCTAGCAGATCACATGAGGTCACATACTGGTGAAAAACCTTTCAGTTGCGAGATTTGCCAAAAGAGTTTCTCTGTAAAACAAAATCTAGTAGTACACCAGAGAGTACATACCGGTGAAAAACCTTTCCTTTGCGAAATATGTTTGATGGGTTTTACTCAGAGAACTAATTTGGAGAAGCACATGACAACACATACCGATGAAAAGCCTTTTAGCTGCAGCATATGTGAAAAGGCTTTCTCGGTCAAAAGTAATCTTGAAGAACACAAGAAGACGCATACTGCTGAAAGACCGTTCAGTTGCAACATATGTAAAAAGGATTTTGCCTCGAAAAGTAATCAAAGTCTACACATGAAAACACATGCCGTGGAAGATAAAACGGCCTACGTTCCCAAAAGTAGCTCAACAAAAAACATGAACGAACATACCCCTGGAAAATCCGTCAGTTGTACCATTTGTAAAAAGGTTTTGGTTAAGAAAGGTAATCTAGCAGAACACATGAGGACACATACTGGTGAAAAACCTTTCAGTTGCGAGATTTGCCAAAGAAGTTTCTCTGTAAAACAAAATCTAGTAGTACACCAGAGAGTACATACCGGTGAAAGACCTTTCAGTTGCAAAATATGTGATAAGGCTTTCACTCAGAGAAATAATTTGGAGAAGCATATGGCAGCGCATACCGGTGAAAGGCCTTTTAGCTGCAGCATGTGTGAAAAGGCGTTCTCTGTCAAAAGTTATCTTACAGACCACATGAAGGTGCATACCGGTGAAAGACCTTTCAGTTGCAACATATGTAGAAAGGATTTCACTTGGAGAGGTAATCTAAGACAACACATGAAAACACATGCCATGAAAGATTAGTAATTTGAAGCATTATACTAAGACATTCTGTTTAGAATGTCGTCTGAAGTGGTCAAGTGACACATGAATAGATTCAATAGGGATTGAATACTTCAGACAAGTTCAGTTTGTTGATATGATGACACACGCGGCACCCCGGGGTACCGTTGTACCCCGGGGTACCGCGTTGTGTAGCGCCATCTTGCATCCAACCGTACCGCAGCTATTGCGTTGTGCATGCAGTGCAGCGCGCGATTGTATGCACGCTATACCCACAGTACAGCCCTAAAAATTAAATAAATAAACAAAAAAATGGCGGATTTTCGTCTGGTACCCCGGGGTACCGTTTATGTCATCATATGTGAGCTTGGTTTTTATTTGTATGCCTCTGCCAACAATGTGGGAGGCATTATGTTTTTAGGTTGTTTGTACGTCCAACCATACATACGTATATCCATCCATCAGTCCTGTTTTTATTTTAATGCCTTTGCAACGAATTGGCTAGAGGCAGCTAGAGGCATTATGTTTTGCGGTTGTCCGTCCGTACGTACATCCGTTTCTCGTGATCGCATTATCTCAAGAACCAATTGACGGATTTACACCAAACTGGGTTCATGTATGTATCCTGGAGTGCCAATGAACTGATCAGATTTTGGGGTCATGAGGTAAAAGTTCACAGGGCTCATTATATATGCAATAATAGCTTGTGATCGCGTTATCTCAAGAACCAATTGACGGATTCTCACCCAACTTGGTCCATGTATCATATACATAGGCCATGAAGGATAAGTGCTATGCCTATGGGATCATCCAAAGTGATGACGCTTTTTTACTTTGAAAATATTTTAGGGAAGCTTGATTTCTTTGCTCTTTGCTTGTTACCCCAATCTTCCTGCCATAATTTATTTTGAATGATGACTTGAATATTGTAATTTTTGCTAGCAAAAAAACTAATTTGTTCTTTTAGTTCAATACTTTTTGCTATTGTCATGCAGTTTTATTGTATAATAATAATAATAAACAATTCTTAGAAACGCATAACACAACTGTCTCTATGCGTGTAAAAACTAAAAAGACCAACAATTATACGGATAACTAACTAAAATGTTGTAAGAATAAGTGAGTATACCCTACAGTATTTTTGTATATTGCAATATTCATGTATTTAAAGACAAGTTACCTCATTTAATATCTTCTTATTTCTATATAAATCAAGATGTTACAAAAGATTCCCTTTTCTATAAGGGACCAATTATTTGGAATCATATTGTAAATGCCCCTCTGTTAACTCATTTAAACGTATATAAATTATTGCTTCTGGCAAATGCCACTAACCAGTAAATGTTGGTACGGTAACCTGTCATATGTATGTTGCATGTTATGTGTATGTGTGTGTGTGTGTGTGTGCGCCTTTCCATGTGTGTTTCTTTTTATGTGTTTACACGAAACAGTATTCCTTTTGTATCATTGTAACTGTTTGATTCGCAAGTTTCTCTCAGGGGACCTCGATAAGCTTTTTTTTTGCTTTTGTTGTCCCCACCACTTAATTTACTATTATTTCATTTGATGTATACGCCAACTTTTATATTTGTACCTGTATAACTAGGTAGTCGGGACTATCGATTTTTCCTCGTTATAGCCGGAATCTTGCTATAACTGAGCTCGTTCGTTATAAGTGGAGCATTATGCCATTGGAACAATCGGGACCAAAGGATTTTCCTCGTTATAAACGGTACCTCATTATAAGCAAGCTCGTTATAACCGGGTCTCCCTGTATTTCAAATGGTTATTTACTTTGATACGTGAATGGCAAATTTGTAGAATGTATAGACTTGCAAGAGGCTGTAGGCTGTAGGCTTTTGTATTTATGCTTTACATACATAAAATAATATATGATTATGTTTAGATGCTTCCTTTTTGTCGAACCCACCGAGGTGGAGGGAGACTAAGGGATCCACATTGCGTCTGTCCATCCTCCGTCCGTGATTCAAAAATTAGAATAACTTTCCAACTCTGCATCTGTTTGTAACCAAACTTGATGGGTAGATGCCTATATCAACCTCCATGATGAGGTCAAATTTGAAAGTTTTGGGTTAAGAGGCCATTATGGTTGATAACATTCCAACCCTCCATCTGTTTTTTAACCAAACTTCATTGGTAGATGCCCTACATCGGCCTCCATGATATTCTAGGGTCAAAGAACACATCAGTAGGTCAATGGTCAAATGTGAAAGTTTGGGAGTAAGAGTCTATTAGGGTTGATAATTTTCCAACCCTGCATCTGTTTGTAACCAAACTTGATTAAAAGATGCCCTATATTGGCCTCCATGATATTCTGGGGTCAAAGGTTACATAAGTAGGTCAAAGGTCAAATGAGGTTAAATGTGAAAGTTTACCTGCAAGACTCTATAATGGCTGATAACTTTCCAACCCTGCATCGGTTTGTAACCAAACCTCGTTGGCATGAGTGTGCGCAATTGGGCGAGACACATTACGGCTATCGCCTTGTTTTATACTAGTAGTCAATTGTTTGAATGTGATGCATTGTTTTATACATGTAGTATGAATATTAAAACAATACAAATCTGAAATTACATAATTGTGTTTGTTATCACGCTTTTGACATTTTGTTTTTCTTATCAACGGTATGAGGGGAATGGGTGAGAGGGCATGGTGTTTGTGATATACAGTGGAACCTCTTTATAACGAGCTCTGTTATAACAATGTGCCCGACATAGTGAGGTACAATGTAATTTCACAGGTCCAGGGACTATGTACATGTATTTTATTGTTTTAAAGCCCGGAAACAAGATTGTTTACATAACAATGGACCCAATGTGCTTGTTATAGTGAGGTTTCACTGTATCAGAATTATTGTTCTATTGAATTAATCTCATAAACCAATTTCCCATATGAAAAAAATATGATCGACTCTCCTAATCTAGCTCTCTTACAACTTGAAGAACAAAACACAATGTATCAAATTGGACATAAATGAATATCATTAGTGTACAAATATTTGCATGAATGGGAAATGGGAAATACATAATATTATTATGTATTTGTGTGTGTTTGTGTGTGCAGTGGGGTAGCGTGGTCGGACTGATTGGGGGGGGGGGGGGGGGCCCGCAAAATTATTGGGGGGGGGGGGGGGGGCACACCTTATGTATTTCTTGTTTTTTCAAAAAAATTTCCCCTCATGTTTTCTATTGTTTTTTCCAAATTATTGGGGGGGCACGTGCCCCCCCCCCCCCCCCATCGCTACGCCACTGTGTGTGTGTATGTGATCATACGTGTGTGTGTGTGTGCGTTTCATTCGTGTGCATGCCTCGGCACATTCAACAGAAAAGTATAGTTAGTTTATTCCTAAGAGATTCAAGTCTTATTTGAGCATATATTTCACCATGTGCCCAACTTGTTTTTCCTACTAAAAAGGGATATTATAGACTGAAATTCAACAAAACAATTTTTGTTGCTCAGTTCTTCGAGAACTATCATGTTCTAAATAGCTCAATACACGATATACTTCAGCTAATTCAATGATGACGTTTGAATTATTTGGAATTCTGTATTTGTATTTGGGTACTTAGGTAAATTCGATCACGGTCGTCACAACAAATATTTACATTTAGCCAGTGAACAAACCTATAAAAAAAAGAAAGAGAGGAAACGAGAAGAATGCTGGTCGATAGAACTTCACCTGTTGTTTCCATAGGCGTAGGAGAGGAGGGGGGGGGGGGGGGGGGGGAGGGGCTGGACGCTGGAGCTCCCTGGACTTTTGATAACGGTCATATTTGGGCTAAAAGCACCTGAAATTCGGGCAAAACTGACCATGGCATATTCGGGAAAAACAATGGCATATTCGGGCAAAACCATATCATATTCGGGCAAACCATGTCATATTCGGGAAACACATGTTACAATCGGGTAAAGTCATCTTTACCGTCTCATGTTCGGGCAAAGTCGTGTTATTTGCTGACTGAGCCATCAAAAACTTGTTTGCTGTTGTTGGGGGGCGGCGGGGGGGGGGGGGGGGGGGGTGCTTGTCAGATGAAAATTCGGGAAGGAAAATTCTTCGGGCAAAATATCTCAGCCAACCCCCCTCCCCCCTGAGAAAACGTTTCCCTACGCCCATGTTTGTTTCTTTCGTCGTCAGTTTGCATTTGGATTTCAACACGTGTTCGATTGGGCAAACATCAAAACAATATAAGCTCGTATTCAACACCCAGGTCAAACTGATAGACGGACGATTATAATATCTAAATTATTTTACTTTATACAACAAACGTGCAAGACTGAGATCGTACGTGTGCGGCTCACTTTTGGGTAAGCTTTATTTCCATTTAATTCAGTATCTTGTATTTCAATATTGTCGTTTGCTTGGTTTTTTATCAAATCAGTTTTGCTATTGGCATCAATATTATCTTAATATGAATTAATTATTAGGAAGTATATACATGCCTAAGCTCGTTGCGGCTCTCTTTTCGGGTAAGCATCGTTGCCATTAAGTTTAAGGTGTTTTAGATTATGATATGGTTTGCTTATTTTTCATCTATGATCTGGTGCTACCCGCTCACTCCATAATTGATACATGTAACATGAGGGGTACATGAGTCCCTTTATACTCCCTTATATAAGTACTTATTATTGTAACCCAGGGTGAAATTCCCATTGACTTATATTACCAATTGAATTCAATTGGTAATCAGAATTACCAATAGAAAATTACCAATTAAAATTACCAATTGAAATCAATTGGTACCAATTGAAATCAATTGGTAATCGAAGTACGGAAAATGGAACGATTACCAATTGAAATCAATGGGTACCCATTGAAACCCATGCCAATGGGTACCAATTGAATTCAGTTTCAATGGGTACCCATTAGAATTTCAATGGGTACCCATTGGATTTAATGGGTACCCATTGAATTCAATGGGTACCAATTAAAATATTAACTGGAATTTCGTCCTGGGAATGAATTAAATCATTTTTTTAGATTTGTTGTGAGCGTCTGTATGCGTGTTTGCTTGTGTTAGTATGTGTATAATGTGTATAATTATATGTGTACTGGGTGTACGTGTGTGT